>VZTX01023071.1:0-112938 GCA_013400915.1 Pardalotus punctatus
CCGGTGTTACCTGGTGTTCCCGGAGCGCCCGTGTTCTCCCCGGTGCCCAGGGTTGGACCGGCCTTGGGGGAGTGCGATAGAACCGGGCTTCCCTCCCACGGAGGCTGCGGATCGCCCACCTGTCTGCGAGGGTCTGCTTGTGTAGGGTGCTGGGTGGACACTCGAAGGTGTCACGCTGGGACACCTCTGTCTTTGGGAGCAAAGCCCCCAGCACCTCTGCGCACCTCCAGGAGGCTTTGCGGGCGGAGGGGGTGGCGGGCAGGGCGCCTGGAAAGTCGGGAACCGCCTCTCCCTGAGCTGTGGAGTGCCAGGGCTCGGCGTGTGTTTCAGGTGAATACCTTGTATGCAGCTGTCATCACTCCCTGAAGAAGCAAAATTGAAATACCACCTCTTTATGGTGGCAAGCCCACATTGTCCTTACCTACCAATCCCTCTGGCTTTCTCTGCCAGGCTCCTCTCTGTTCCAGGGTGCGCTGTGTGTTACATCTGACGTTCGTGTTTACAATTTGTTGAAAATAAGATACGAGAGGGTTAATGCTCTTAACACGTAGTTGCGTGAGTAATGGTTTGTTTTAGCTCTGGGGAGTTCATCGGAGGGTTTCAGCCACACCTGGGCATAGACCTTCGCAGATGCTTTTGCCAGCTGGAGTTTCAATAGCCATAAAAAAAAGCTCGGGGTGCCCCAGGCTGCTGTTGTCACTTGGCTCTTTGGAGGTGCTCAGTGTTTGGTACTCAGAGTTGCTGGGCTCCGCCTGAGAGGGGCTTCCCTGGAGAGGGGAGGTGTGTTTGCATCACCACTTGGGTGGATCACAGGCATGAGAATGACTGGTGTTACAATATTCAGCATGAGATGGACGTGGAACTGCTGGAGCAAGTCCAGAGGAGGCCATGAAGTTGATAAAGGGACTGGAGCACCTCCCCTATGGCTGATAAAGTTGGACTTGTTCCTCCTGGAGAAGGTTGCATGGAGACCTCACAGCACCTTCCAGTATCTGAGGGGGCTGTAGGGAAGCTGGAGAGGGACTCATCATCAGGAACTGTAGTGACAGGACAAGGGGGGAATTGCTTCAAACTGAATCTGGGGAAAATGAGGGTAGGTGTGTGGAAGAAATTCTTGGCTGTAAGGGTGTGGAGGCTCTGACACAGGTGCCCAGAGAAGCTGTGGCTGCCCCATCCCTGGAAGTGTCCAAGGCCAGGTTGGATGGGGCTTGGAGCAACCTGGGACAGTTTCCTGTCCCTGCCCATGGCAAGGGGGTGGAATGAAATGATCTTTTAAAGTCCCTTCCAACTAAGACCATTTTATGACTCTATTCCTGAACTGTGAGCGTCTCTGAAGCCAAGTATGTCCATGTGTATTTGGAGGAACCTGAGGCATCAGGTCAGATACTTTCAGGTGTCCTGAGTGAAATCTGAATGAGAAATAATTGAAATACAACAACTAAATGAGGCACAGCTGGGAAGGGCAGAATGCAGAGAAATGCACTGGCTGTGCCCAGGAGGAGCAGCTGGTGCCTTGCACACAGGTGAGGAGGGTTAACCTGGGGCAGCCAGGGCAGAACTCCCAGGTTCTGGCTGGAGAGGAAAATATTCTATCTGGGGGCAGCATGAATGCTTTTGTGTCAAGGAGTTCACAAAAAAAAGTACTGTTTAGAAATGTGTGCTATTGCTGCCTTGTGTTTCCTTTTCACCCGTCAGCCCTTTTGTGTTGTGCTGGGAAGCTGCAGTTTAGACTTCCCTAACTTTCCCTTTATTTCTTAAAGGTGCCATTAAAGGAATCGGTGCTGAAAAGGTCCAGATCCATCCCTAACACCAGAGGGGAGAGAATGAGGAAGCTGCAAGTTCTGTAGTTAATTTAGTGTTAGATATTAGGTGCATCAGGACACAGAAGCTCAGTTAAAAGCCCCTCTTCCCCCCATTTCAGACCACAGGGGTTGTTGTACCCTCACTTGGTACCTTCTGGAGGGTTAAAGGAGCCAAGAAAGCGTAACAGGCCAAAGGCACTGAGCATTTCTGACCTCAGAGCTTCTGGGAGACCTAACTGGAGATAGGGGCCAGAGCAGCAGCTTTGGTGGAACAGCTCTACTGGGGAGCTGGGAGACTCCTGTGTTGCCTGCCTGAAGCCTCAGGTCGTGGTTGGAAACAATCACCATAAAGCAATTCTCCAGTTGCAAAATAATGCTTGGGGGTGGGCTATTTCCCCACCACTTTTCCTGAAAATAGAGGTTTTGCTCTTTCCTTTTGATTCCTGATGAAGGTTTGCTGATTTCTGTGTGCAGACAGGTTCAGGTCTCGACCATGGCCTGTGATCACAAGCCTGGTGACAGAGCATGTGCTGGGTCAGTGTTTTCCAAAAGAGCCTCTGCAATCAGCGTGTTTGTTTTACCGGTTTTATGTGTCTGGAAACAGCACAAAAATCTGTGTCAGCCTCTTCCTGACAGGCTGTGGGAGGAAGGAAGGGTTGGCAGGCAGAAGAAATATTTGTCACATGGAGAGAAGGTAATTAAGGGGGAAAACATGCTGCTGGAAGAGGGTACCTGGTTACAGGTAACCTCCTGAAACCCATCTTGTAATCCTTCCTCCTTCACTGAAATCTTCTCTGGCTTGGAGAATTGGTGTTTTTAAGCATGCCAGGGGCTCCTTGTGCAGCAGTGGCAGTCACACTTCTGAAGTGCTGACTGTGCTTAATGTGAGTTAAACCCTTGGAGTGGGTGTCTGTGTGGCTGGGGGTGTTGGTGGATCCTGCTTTGGGTGGATCTCAGCTCGGTAGCTGGGTCAGGGATCAGCTGTGGGTGCTGCACTGTGTCAGAGCTGGGGGCGGTGCTGACACCACTGCCAGTACAGTCCAAGCCCCACAGCTGAGAGCTGATTGCCTGTTCATCCAAACCCTTTCGTGGACATTGGGTTTCCTTTACAAAGTAAACTTTGAGGGTTTTATTCTTGTCCTGAAACTCAAGGAGAGGGTACTGGCAGGAGGAGGTTCTTCATGGCTGTTTCATGCTTTGCAGAAAATGCTCTGAAGGTGAACTGGGCAGCGCCTGCCAGAACTAAGCCTGTCCCAAGAAAGTCCTCCTTCACCCAAAGGCCTCTTTGTGGTGAGGAGGGGACCTCTGCAAGGGATGGGCTCAGAGAACAGTGCTTTGAAGAGCTACACCCTGGAAGAGCCGCCCTTCACGCTGCCCACCGGCCACACCGTTTACCCGGCCGTGCTCCAGGATGGCAAACTCGCCTCTGTGTTCGTGTACAAGCGGGAGAACGAGGATAAGGTCAATAAAGCTGCCAAGGTACTGCAGTGTGCCTGGGACACACTTGTCACAGCTGTCCCTCCTTTATTGGAAGGGTGGGAATCAGTTAACAGGGGTCAAACCCTTGGGAGTGGAAGCAGAAGAAAAGGTGGAAGAGAGACAAGAGCAGGTGGCAGAAGGGGCCTGGCAGCTGCAGAGCTCATTGTGTGGGAAGCCATGTTCAGACAGAAGTGCCTCCCTGCCTTTGCAGGGTGCTGCCTCTTCCTGCAGATGCGAGTCAGAGGATCTCTTGGATGAATCCCACTCAAATACCGTGTTTTTTATGAGTAAGACTTTTATTCTGTGTAAGATTTTCTCCATGCAGTGCCAGCAGGGAGCCTACAAGAAAGATGGAGAGACAAGAGCAGGTAGTGACAGGACAAGGGGAAATGGCTTCAAACTGAGAGAGAGTAGATTTAGAGTAGAAATTGAGAAGAAATTCTTCCCTGTGAGGGTGGTAAGGCCCTGGCACAGGTTGCCCAGAGAAGCTGTGGCTTCCCATCCTTAGAAGTGTTCAAGGCCAGGTTGGACAGGGCTTGGAGCAACCTGGTCTAGTGGGAGGTGTCCCTGCCCATGGCAGGGGGATGGAATGAGATGAGCTTTAAGGTCCTTCCAACAGAGACCACTCTATGATTCTATTTCAATGTATTATAAAAAGTTCTTCAGTGAGTGAGAGAGTTTGGTGGGTGCTTGGTGAGGAACAGGGATGGGCTTTCTGAATTCCATGAGAAAACATGGCTAAGGGGGCAGGACTAAGCTTTGCAGCTGAAGGAGAAACCTTGGGTGAGGTCTAACAGACATCTTTGTTTCTGGAAGCACCTGAAAACCTTGCGCCACCCTTGCCTTCTGCGCTTCCTCTCCTGTACTGTGGAAGCAAATGGGATCCACCTGGTTACCGAGCGGGTGAAGCCCTTGGAGATGGTCCTGGAGACGCTCTCTGCTGCAGAAATCTGTGCAGGGATCTATGATGTGCTGCTGGCCCTCATCTTCCTCCATGACAGGGTACGTACCCCTGGCAGCATCATCAGGCTCTGGTGGGAGAGAGATGAAAGGCGACAGGAGAATGTTGTACCTGGGCTTTTCTGGGTGACTGATTCCCCCCAAGAAGACAGACACGTGCCCCACAGTTCTTGTAGTCTGAAACTGCTAAAATTGGCTGCTTTGCAGGAGGAAGGGTAAATGAAAATGTTGTGGAAGGGAGCAAGCAATTCTCAGTTCATGGGTCTGTTTGCAGTACTTCTTGCTTTAGGGGATGGGAGTGCTTGGCATTGGCATTTGTTTACAGCTGTTGCCCCATGCCAGAGGTCAGTGTCACTTCTGCCCTGGACACCATGTGTTTGCCCAGGACTGCAGGTAAATTCCAGCTCAGACTGTAGCTCTGGGGTTTTGTGTTCACAGTTGGAGACCTTCCCTGGATTTGTAGTTGCATTGCAAGGGCTGTGACAATTAGGGCTTTGTCTGCTCTAAAACCCTGGCCCTCCTGCCTGGCACCTGCTGGTCACCTACAAAATCCCAGAGGAACTCTGTGCTTTTTGGCAGCTTTCCCTCAGCCCCCTGCAGCACCTAATTAGTGCAGATTAAGATTTTACATCTTCATCTATCCTGTGAGTCAGTCACCATTTTTTTGGTTTTTATGTTTTAGGGAAACCTCACACATAACAATGTGTGTTTATCGTCTGTGTTTGTGAGTGAGGATGGGCACTGGAAGCTGGGAGGAATGGAAACAGTTTGTAACTTCAGTGAAGCCACCCCAGAGGTAAGAGCCAAGCCAAGTGCACCCTGGATGCCCAGGGGAGGATTCCTGGCCTGTGGAACCTGGCCATCTATGGATGTGAAGGCCCAAGTCCTTCCACTTAGCTGGATTTGCTATTAAATGTCTTGGCTCACCTGCAGCTCTGTCCTGAATCTTTGCTCTAAGGACACCATAACTATAAACTACAATGTCTACTCAAATTAATTTTCCATTAGCCAAAATGGAGCTACTTTTCTAAGGGACACTGTTGGCTGGAAAGTGAGAAATCTGTGCCCTACTGGACTCATACAAAAATAAAAGAAAAGCAGGAAGATTCAGGTTGAAATGGGTCATTAAGGAAAATAATTTAAATGCCTCCCCAGCTCGTGCTGGTGGCATCTTCACTGCTTGGAAGTAGAAAGAACAATTCCTGGTGTGATGTCTGCTGCCTGCTGTGCAGAGTCATTGCAGCAGCAGGCACAGCCGACCCTGGGTGCCAGCAGATGGGACAGGGGCAGAGCTGCTGCCATCCCTCAGCCCTGGCCCATGGGGACAGCCTGCTCTGCTGCACGGCACTGAGGGGAGATCGAGGCAGCTCATGGCCTCCCTCTTGTCCTTCCAGTTCCTCTGTCACGTGAAGTCAGTGCGAGACCAGTCGTGCATCCCCTGTGAGGAGATGGTGAGTGACAGCATGTGCTCAAGGAGCTTCCTGCTGGCAGCAAATAAATATGGGATGATCAGGAGACATTTTTTCATTCATGTATTTTATTTCCTTACGCCTGAATGGCATGGAAGTGGCCCTTGGATAAAATCTGAGGTTTCCTCTTCCTTTTGCCCCTTTTTAGTTTGGGAATAGTGTTGGGCACATACTTTTCAAACACCTTGTGTTGCTTCTAAATCACCAAAGTTTTGCAAAAATCACAGAGCAGTTGTGAGATTGCCCAGATCACTGTGGTCCCACGGTTGTGTAACTCTCATCACAGCCTTTTTCCTACCTGTTAGTCACTTCCTACCCATGGAGAATCCTTGGAGCTGCTTATGCGGAAGGAGCATGCTTCTGCACTCTCATTATCACCTGTTTCCATAGAAATGCTGAAAGCTGCTGACTGCCTGCATTCATTGGGGAGTTGTTCCATCATGATGGAGTTGCTCCTTTGGGTTATAAATTCCACAGTGGAGGTTTTTTTAGCATAAGATGCTGCTTGTAGGGTACACAGTGGAGCTTTGGTGCTATAAAAAGAACTGGAGAAGTGTATATGATGAGGGGTGGGAATAGAGCCTTGTGGAAAACACCAAATATTTCATAAGCTCCTGCTTTGCTGATTTTTTTTTTTGGTTTTCTTTTATTTTCAGTCTGCAGACTTCAAAATCCTGCCCAGCAGCTACGGGCACGCGAGGGATGCCTACGCATTTGGGACAACAGTTGAGACTCTCCTGACAGTCCTCAATGATCAGGGTGAGAATGACACTGGTTTATTTTGCTGGTGACAGGCCCTGTGGCTTATTCCGTGTATGCTTTGAGCCATTCACCTTCTGTTGCAGCTGACAGGAGTGTTCTGGGTTCAGTGGCCAGTGTTGTTCCGTGTTTGCAGACCTTGGTGTCTCCTGTGTTCCCCTTTTCCTGCTTTTGGACGTGCTCAGATGTAGCTGGAGGTCACCAGCCCATGTGACAGGAGCACTCCCAAACCTGTGCCAGTCCTGCCTCTCCACGGGTCATGGATGTGGTGTCTGGGTCTTGAGTGCCACAGCTGAGCAGGGGCTGCCCCTTCCAGCAGAGAGGCAGCGGGAAGCTTCTTGGGAGGACAGCACTCCTTGCAGGCCCAGTAGCCAGGCAGCTTAGGAGGAGAAATGGAAATGCTGTTTTTCCCTTCCTTTTGCAATTTTGCTATCAATTAGAGCTAAAAATAAGTTTTGGGGAGGGTGGAGGACTCCTGAACATACCTTGTTCAGTGTGGAGAGAGAAATCTAACTGCAGGTGCTCTGGATTTCAGTTTCAGCAGATATTCTCTCCAGCTTTCAGCAAACCTTGCACTGTACATTGCTGAATCCAGACCCAAAGTGTCGTCCACCACTGTCCAGCTTATTGTCTCACGAGTTCTTCAGGTAAGGACAGGAGTATCAGGCCTCTCTTGGTCTTGATACTGCTTATTTCTGCCTTGCAAAGTGTTAATTTTGTGAAAGTGTGGGATGGAAACACAGACTTAATCCCCACCTCTTGCAGGGATCTTTGACAAAGAGACTGTTTAATTAAGGAGGTGTTACCAGCCTTCCCGATGAGGTGCTGAGCAGCAGTGTTCAGGCCTTACCTCCTTGCTGGCACTCGATCCACCAGCATTTGACTTGGGGTCCCTCTGTCCCGTTCTCTCTGCTAAAGGAATGGTGGAGTTTGCAGCCTCTTCATTGTGGGTGGTTTAAGCATCAATAAGGATTACACTTGACAGCCTGTGTTTTTTTTGCTTAGGAATGATTTCCTGGAAGTCGTGAATTTTCTGAAGACTTTAACACTTAAGTCTGAGGAGGAGAAAACTGAGTTTTTCAAGTAGGTGAAGGAACTGTAATCTGGAAGCTTCTTATTTCAGACATACTTCTGCTAGATGGGTTGTGGGGGGACCTGGGGAGGCTGGTGGCCAGAGGTGCTTCCTCAGGTGGCAGATTTTGGTGGCTTTGGCAGAACATTGTTTATTCTGTAACACTTTGGGTACTCCAGCCAAAGTAACAATCCTATCAAAGAGGAAACACTTCACCTCCTCATTTCCCAATTCCTTGTGAGTGGTTTGGTGTTTGGGAGGAGCAGGCCCTGCTGGGCTCTGCATTATCCCAGTGCTCCCCAGCCTCCAGAGTGATGCAGCTGCCAATGAGAGAGTTTGCAGTAAGACTCATTGGGTGAATTAATCATGTGGTGC
Source organism: Pardalotus punctatus (assembly GCA_013400915.1). Classification (NCBI taxonomy): domain Eukaryota; kingdom Metazoa; phylum Chordata; class Aves; order Passeriformes; family Pardalotidae; genus Pardalotus; species Pardalotus punctatus. Next base: position 7,917 of record VZTX01023071.1, read on the forward strand.
CAAGAGGAAAGCTGTTGCCTCTAATGGATGTCTCAGCTGCAGCAGTGGAACATTTTGCAGTAAATCCCACTGTTGTGGTCCCCAAGAATCTTCTGTGTAAACATGGCATTATCTAGGCTTGAAACTGGGAGAAGCTGAGTTTTCCTTTTTCCATATAAAGGAGCCTTGATGTTCTCACAGAGCAGTTTTCCTGTCTGTTTCATACTTCTGTGGTCACCATCAGTTATTTTTCACTTGTTTGAGGCTTAAGCGGCGGAGGTGAGAGGAGAAAGGAGATCTTAGCAGGAACACTCAGAGTGGTTCTCACTATCTCTGTGTCAGCATTGTTTACTGAGGGAGGGAGTGAACACTTTGCTTAAAGATAGGGGAGTGTTGCCCTATTATCAGGCAGAGGGGCCTTCACAGCATGTGCACCGTTCTCTTGGTCTCCTCCAGGCCTAGAGAAAAGCAGTAACTGTTAATTGATACTATAAAAACGAAAATCTGACGGAAGAGACGTTGCACAAAATTAAACTCTGATAAACCAAATCAGTACTCTGTTGGCCACATTAGATGGAAGTGGTTTCAAAATGGGATTCCCTTTGTGCAAGTGAAACTTCCCTTGTGTGGCAGAACAGCCTTTTCCAAAGCAGTAGGAAAATTCTTATGATGCACCAGGATGTGGAGTGAGAGGAAAGCTCCCTGTAGTTTTGACTACAGCTCTTCACAGGACATGCCAGCTCTGAGGTAGTTTGATGCCCTAGCAGCTTCCTGTGCCAGCTGGATGTGCTTGTGACAGCCCATGATCCGGGTGTGGGGTTTCACAGGATGTGGCTCTGGCTCCTGGTTTGTGTTATCTTTGCCTCAGGCAGGAGCAGAGGCCTCTCTGTGTAGGTCAGAGTGCAGACAGAGGGAGAGGCTGCACTGGGACACTGTCTCTGGATGAGTCAGACACAAAGAGGGGAAAATGATATTGAGGGAAACAGGCATAAATGCATGGAAGGCTGCCTTGATACTAATTGCTGTCTCCTGGAATGCAGATTCCTGCTGGACAGGGTGGCTGGCTTGTCAGAGGAGCTGATAGCATCACGGCTGGTGCCTCTCCTACTCAATCAGCTTGTATTTGCAGAACCTGTAGCTGTCAAGAGTTTTCTTCCTCATCTGCTGGGCCCAAAGAAAGGTGACCTTTAAATACTTTCTCATCACAATTATTCCTGACAGGTTTGGAATGAATTCAGAACAGTTGTTTCATTGAATTATGGGAATAGTGGTATTTCTCTAAGCAGAACAAATACTGTAACATACAGAACTGGAAAGGACAGTTATCTGTGCTTCCTCCTTTGCAGTTCTTTGTACTGCTCTGCTGATGCTGGGAGGAGAATTAGGAAGGATCCTGGTGTGACCAGGCAGTAGCTTCTGGGTGAGCTGTCTCTCGTGGCTGAAGCAGCGTTTTCCCATGCTCACCTTTGTTCCCTAGAGCAAAGTGGGGAGAGCCAGACCAGCTGCCTGCTGTCTCCAGCCCTGTTCCAGGCCCACGTCATCCCTGTGCTGCTGAAGCTGTTTGAGGTGCACGAGGAGCACGTGCGGATGGTGCTGCTGTCTCACATCCACGCCTATGCTGAGCTGTTCTCTCGGGACGAGCTGAAGAACATCATATTGCCACAGGTTAAGGACAGCAGCCCACTGGGTGGTATATCCTGGAATATGGGATTTCATGGAATGGTTTGGGATGGAAGGGACTTCAAGGACCATCTAATCCAACCCCTGCAGCAGGCAGGGACACCTTCCACTAGACCAGGTTGCTCAGAGCCCCATCTAGCCAATAGGATCAGCACACTCTTTACCTTGTAGCACAAAGTGGAAGGCTGATTTTATGTTTTGAAATAACCTCCAGTCTCTACTGAGAGCTGAAGGGGATTAGAAATGAGATGTGCTGCAAAGGTAACATTTAAAGAGGAAAGTGATGCAAAAGCAGAGTTTTCTGTTGTGCTAACATCACTGTGTTGTTGGTGTAGGTGTTGCTGGGCCTGCGGGACACCAGTGACTCCATTGTTGCGATAACACTGCACAGCTTGGCCGTCCTCGTCTCCCTGCTTGGGCCTGAAGTGGTTGTAGGTGGAGAAAGAACGAAGATTTTCAAAAGCTCTGCCCCAAGTTTCATGAAAACTGCTGATCTCTCCCCAGAAGGTAAAAGATACAGTCAGAATGTTCTTGAGTTGCTTGCCTGTTCTCTTGAAGCAGTGCAGGCAGAATTTCTTGGATGATTAATCTGTTGCTGGTGCCAGGTTAATTGGAAAAAAAGCTCATTTGCAGCCAAACTTCAATTTTAAGTTACGTGCTATCTGCAGATGCAGAATTGATGTCAGAAGAAGGGTTATGTAAAAGTATTTTAAATGTATGAAATATATTGGGGAAAAAGTGAAACGTCTTCTTCATTTAAGAATCCCTGTAAGTAAAGGACATAGTGTGTATATGTTTGTCTTTGGTGGAAAAACTATATTGCCTTTCTAAAGGACTTATACAGGCAGTTATTTAATGTTCCCTCTGTCCTTCCTGTTTTTAAAAATAGTAAATCTCACCTTCTTCCCCCAATTTCTATTCATAGATTGGAAAAGGAACACGAACTTCCCTATTTTATCAGCTCTCGGGAGGCTTTTCAGCTAATGCAAGTGAAGACAGTAGCCCCTGCACCTGCTAGATAACTTGGAACCAAGTGTACTAAGGGAAAGGTTCTCTGGATATTGAAATTAAGAATGTTTGTAACAAGGGAAAGGTCATCATTGTGCAACTTTAGACATACAGATACCAAATGAAATACATGACAGAGATCAATTGAAGTGCTTGCTTCCTGCTTATGTGTGTGCTGGCAGCTATCACCCTTCATTAAAATCTGTGGATGGCTCATTGCATTAGTTTCTTTACATTATTTATATTAGTAGACTGTAGTAAATAAATCACTTTGGATTGCAGGCTGAAACCGGGTTTATTTTTCAGGATATACTTAAAGTTAGACCTAACTATTGATAAACAACAAAAAACCCACCTTTGTCTTCAACAGTGAGTGATGGTCTGCAAAAAGCAACACAAGAGGCTGAGTACATGAGGCTTAACGAGCTGTTTGCTTAAGCCCCTCAAAGGATGTGCCCTTTATGAAGAGCATGGGGGGAGGAGGTGCATTCTGTGTGTTCCCTGCAGTGCCACGAGCTCTGTGGCTCTGGGGCCACTGGTGATCCCTAGTCTAGGCAGGACAGTGGCTGGGAACACAGGTGAGCCCTCTGGCAGCAGATGCAGCACAGGCCCAAGCTGTGCCATTCTGAAGTGGTGGTAACAGGGTCCCACACAGCTGAGGCCGGTGCTGGCAAACCATAACCAGTGCCAATCATACCCTGCAGCTCCTAACAATTAACTGCAACCAGGTGCTTGTCAAGCTGTCCTCACTGGGCCAGGCAAGCACACCTGCAAAGCATGGCCTTGACTGCCCACCACCCACCTCACCTTGGCTTAGGAGATGAGGGCAGCTGTCAGTCAGCCTTTAGGGCAGAGACTCCCATTCCAGGAGGGTGCTGTGCCCATGCCCAGGCATGGAGGGGTTTGGTGCAGTGTCATGAGTTTGCTTATGCTTGGAATTGTTGTGACTGAGTGCAGTACTTTTGTACAAGGCAGGTGCCAGGGGATCCATGATGCAGTTGGGATTTTGGATCCAGCCAGGTGGCAAACAGCATTTTTGAAGTATCTGCTCTGATCATAATCAGTTTATTCATTGTATATTTCTTGAAAGAACATCTCAGCAAAAACTGACTATGTACAGTTGCCATAACGTTATGCTGGCAAGAGCTGCAGGCAGCAGGAACAGAGGAGTATTGTGTTATAGAGGGATCAGGAGGTGCAGCTGTTGGATTGCTGTGCCAAGCCTCAGTGTTGTTCAAATGAGAACATTCCAATGCTGCAGGCAGTTCAGCTCAGGCTGACAGCACACCTTGTGGACTTGTCTCCTTTCTTTTCCTTTGTCCTGGCAGATTCCCCCAGTCACAGTGTGAGCAGTCACAGAAATCAAACCTCCCGACCCCTGAAGAGCAGTCCCAGCTTGTTCCCCAGCTCTGCAAATGCACCTGTCAGGAAGCTTCCCGTGCAACAAGACAATCCCCTGGCTTCAAAGACAGGTACAACCTACCCTAGTGCTTCCTTTCTGAAATCAAGTTTTCTACCAATGAAGTGCTGCTTGAAAAGATGTTCCTTTTCCCCATGTGCTGATCTGATTCAGTGAACCAAGGAAGGCAGCAGCGAAGGAAGGAGAGTGTGACCCTTGACATCCTAGGGAATAGCTGTTTGGGAAGCTGACATACACAGACTGGGTGTCTGGATTTGAATTTTGTTTCCTTATGGCAGATTCCGTGCTGTGCTTTCACCCCTCCCACAGCTTGGCAGATACTCTGGATTTACAGGTCAGCTCGTTCTGACAGGCAAAGCTGATTCTGTTTCCTTCCATGGCCTTTTCTCAGTCACCTGTTGCTTATCTGCAATCACCTTGTATTGCCTCAGGGCTTTGAGGTGAATTCCCTGCTTTCTAATCTGAGAGGAGCTTTCTTTCCAATTACTGGCTGCTCCCATGCCAGGTGCTGCCTGTGATGTCAAGATGTTTTAGGCACAACTCCATCTCTGCCTGCACTTGCTCTCTTTAAATGAGTGTGTAACACCTTTGTCTTCCACAGGTGAGCAAGGCACTCAGCCCCCTCTGAATGGAATTCCTGGAACCATTAACACACTGGGGAACAGCAGGAGCTCTCTGACTACCTCAGAAAAGCCAGCAGAGGAGTGGCCAGACTGGAGTGAGCCAGAGGAGACAGACACTGAGAAAACTGTGAACATTCAAATTCAGCCTCGGGAGCTGCAGGGCAGTGCAGGACCTTATTTTGCTGATCATGATGTAGATGAGAAGCCTTGGGATGACTTTGAGCCCAGGAGCCCTAGTCCTAAACTGTCCTCAGGAAACTGCCACACTGTGACACACGCTGATGCAGCTGAAAGGCCGAGGCCTCTGCCAGGTCCCCATCAACTGAGCAAAGAATTCAAAAGCCTCAGACTGACTCCCCCCACAAAGTCTTGCCATGGGAACAGCTGGAGCAATGACAAGTGGGACCATGAGGAACAACTGGGAGAAACTGTGCTGCCAAAAACCTTTCAGGAAAGGTTGAAGTCTTCATCAGAGTCTGGCCTGGGAGAAGAATTCACAATCAAAGTGAAGAGGAAACCCATGCACGACCCTGAGCTGGACTGGTTTGCTGACATGATCCCAGACATTAAACCTTCTTCTGCTCTCTTGATTTTACCTGAGGCGAGGACAGAAGCTGTTGTTCCCACTCACTCGGGTGGGGTGTCCAGCAGAGAAGGTGCCTCCCAGAATGTGCTGTTTTCATCCAAATTTGCAGCAGCTGATGTGATTGAGGTAAGAGGCTCCAGGCAGGGAGGTTTAGGTGACTGCAGCCCTGAGAGGCTCTGCAGCACTCAGTGCTGTAGCACAGCTGCCCCCTCAGCTGGAGGGTGGGGACCTGAGGAGGGATCAGTGGCACAGCCAGACGGATGAGTCTTTACCTGTGAATTACAGATGCTGAGCTCTGACTGATGCATCTTAGCAGGCACGAGGTAATTGAGTGGGCACTTGATACAGCAAAGAGAGCTGTTTTAAGAAACAGTGAGGGAATGGACTCAATTTGTATACTACTAGAAGTCCTAAGGAATTTTAGCTCCAGCTTTTACTCTGTGCTGCTGCATTGTGGATGCAGGAATCCTACACTTCTTTAAGGAGAGCCTTGTTTTACCTGTCTCCCAAACCAAGGCTGGATGCTGGCTGCTGAACAGACATGGTCCCATGCACAAACAGAGGGGGCTTTCAGGCACAGAGAATGCTCAAGACTGAAGGTTTTTCCTGGCTCTTCTTGGAAAACCAAATAGCATTGTAAATGAAGGTCCAGGAAACCAGAACCTCTGGCTTAGAGAGTAAAGCTTTTTGGGTGTGTTGTTTTCATGAAAGAATAGCTGAAACATTTCTCTATTTCAGAGACCCAGAGAAGTTACAAAACTGCTTTTTTTAACCGATAAAAATCCCTGTAGCCCCATTACGGAGACTCCAGAGACCACTGCTGTTTCCTAGGAGGGGAGGCAGCATTCCCACTTGAACATGTAACTCCCTTAGGGAACAGGTGTTGACTTCAAGTTGTTTTGCTCATTCAGCCTCAAGAGAGCTACCTCAGGAATAGCAGAAAGCCAGTGAGCACAGGGAGAGGAACCTGGCCTGTGAACTAAAGTTGCTTATGAAATTTGAAAATGGCAGTGTCCTGTGACAGAAGTGCTGTCATGACCCCAGCCCCATGTTGGGGGGAAGGCAGGCAGTGCTGTGTCAGTGGGTGGGGGAGATCGAACTTACAGTGCTAGAATACAGCAGGAAAACAGCTCTTTCCTAGGGGGAAAGAAATTATCTAATTTATAGCATCCTTTTTTAATGGAAAGTGGGTTTGATAAAAACAGTAAAAAAACCCCAAGACTCTCCCTGTTAAGTCTGCTTTTGTCTTTAAGGCGATTCCTCTCATATTTCAAAGTCATTTAAGACCACAAGCTGCAAATACTGACACATCATTTTTGGGCTTTCGGCATTGTGGATGAATGCTCTGCCATCAAAAGCCACACAGGCTCCTGCCTGGCTCCTGGGGCTTTGCTGAGCACATTCCACATGCCTTAATGTTGGTAATTCTATGTGATTCTAGGCTGAAGCTACAGGCTGGGCTGAAGAAGAGGAGTTGAACTGGGAAGATGATACAAACTGGTAACGGGACTGAAGGAGACGGAGGTGATTATGGTGTGTTGGATCCTGTGACAGGAGTTGCTGCTTCCCCAGTACAACGGATAAAGTACCTCAGCACTTCTTTTGCCACAAGGCAGGCACTTGCTGCACAGCCATGAGGTCCCGTGGGGCCTGAGCTCTTGCCATGGATGCCCCTTCCCAGTCTGTGCCAAAAGCCGCAGGGGTGAGGCTGCACTCGAGCAACACACACAGCTGCGGTGCTGCCACTGCTCCCAGAGAGAGGACAGCGTGATGCTGGTGATGGTGTGACGGTGCTGATGTGCTACTGGAGGCCAAGAGTGGTGTAAGAGATTGTTCCAGAATTCATCCCTGCCCTGAAAAACTGCTGACAATAAATGAAAGTCACAGAGTTCCTTGGTTAATGTGCCTTTTTCCTTTGCTTTTTTTGTTTTTTTCTTTCCTCAGAAATGTAAAGCCCTTAGACATGGCTCCTTTTAACTTTTCAGCTAAGAGATGATTTTAAGATGAATGTACAGTTTACTCTATTTATTTATTTCTGTTTGTGTAGTTCTGTCAGTGGATGGCATAAGAGGTGCTAGGAACCATGCAGTGAACGACCACAAACCGCTTGAGCACCGTATTCTTTCTGCTCTTAACTGTGACCAATAAAGATTATTTTTAAAGGATGACCCTAGCGTGGAGTGGAACCAGCAGCAGAGGTATGTTCAGAGAACAGTAGAGCCTTAAATTGTTACTCTTGAGTGTATTTTAAAATTAGGATAAAAACACCTACTTGCCTGGTCACCTGCATGTGACAGGAACAAGGTAACTGCTACTTTTACAACACATTCAGACCTCTCAGTATTCAGAATACAATGTCATGAAATGTTTTATCTCCACATAGCAGAAGAACAATCAATATACAAACCCCACAGCTTAGATGTCCAGTAGTGTCTGCTCAACTCCATCTGTCCTTCCAGCTACTGAGGATGCAGGACGGGCCAGCACTGCACCCCTCAGTCCATTCTAGCACATGAACAAGAGCCAGCAGTACTGTAGAGCACTGTCCCGTGTCACAGCTTTTTCTTCTGCAGCACTCTGGGCACAAAGGCACCTCTTCCCTCCCGCCAGGGAGCTGAACTGGTTCATTGGCCTCGTGGAGCACCTACCGCACACTCTCCCTGAGAGCGCCTATGGCTGTGTGCAGAGCCTCCAGCTTCACTGCGAGCCAGGCTGGGGGGGACCCTTTCTGGAGCAGCAGCTTCACAGCCTCCACTGCCCCCTGCATCGTGCCTACTGCTGCCTTGTACTGCTCCTCCGAGGGGGGGTGACAGGCTCTCTTGGCCACAGGCTGCAGATATAAGTAAACAGGAAACATCGCTTGAATACTGTACTTAAGGGATCAGTCTTCATCCAAATGCAAGAAAGCCTTTTGGTGGGACAGAGCTGCAAGGCTCCTTTGTCCCATGAGAGTTCTTGCTGCCTGGAAGGCACTACAGACCATCAGGATATCATACTAAGGGCCAGGAGGGCATGGGACCTTTTTTCTTAGAACAGGGAGGGCAGCAAGACCATCTTGAAACTTTTCAGAGACTCCCCAGAAGGGACAGAAATTACCAGTAGGGCCCGGATAGTTTAAAGAAGCACACATACCTCTCCTGTTGACTCCAATTCTCCATTCACTTTCAAAACCTGTGCACTCCAGGTACTCCTTTCTTGCTTCAGGCGTTCTGTTCGTGCTTCTCTTGTCTCTTCCACCTGCCTAGTCTAGGGAGAAAGCCCCAGGAGAGGTAACTGCACCCAGGTAGCATTACCAACCTTCGCAGGCTCCACTTATAGGCCAGAACAAAGGGGAGGGAGGGAGAAAGAGATTTTAATATGCAGTTCAAAAAAATATTATTTCTCACACACTCTTCTGATGAGGAAATTCAAGTTATCTACACCATTGGGTTAGCATTAATGGCAGCTGTAAGTTCTTTTGTAAATGAGCTGCTTGTCAAAAGTTGCTCACCCAGAGAGCCCTGCCTCAGGTTACAGCTACCCCCTTTCCCAGTGTCACTGCTCTGCAGCAACAGCCACCTGCTCTTAAGAAGATTTCTTGTAATATGCAAAAGGAACTGAGATGTTTCATACGTGTTTAGATTTCAGAAACTGATCCAAGAGAAATAGAGAAGGAAATCAAACAAAATTATGAAATCCTGTCTTTTTAATAGATAACTTCTCTCCTTTCAAAAATAGCTGCAATTTAGTAAGTATTGTTTTGTTTAAGGAGGGTAAATGTTTTGCTTTTAAACTGGAAATACTGGAAGAGCAGTGTGCATAGGAATAGCAGTTGTTAATTCTCATGATTAAAGCAAGTAGAGTAAAGTTCAAGTAGACAGAAAAGTTTAATTTATAGTTATTTAATGGCCATGCAGCTGGAGGTGCAGACATAAGCTGTGTATTGCTTATAGTGGATGTATATAATCAACTAAGAGCCCAGTGAAATGGTTAAGCAATATACATACCTTAGCCAGAAAACTAACAACTTTGTTCTTAGCTTCTTCAGAATTAAGGCACCAAGGAACAACATCTTCATGTCCTGTTTCCTGTCAAAAATGTTGCCAGTTGTTCAGTACATTCATGCTAACAAGGGAACAAAGTAGATATTTCTATGACAGTCCCTGCCCTCTTGCAATCAATCTAAGCAACCAGTCTTCACTTCCAGCTCCTGAAATCACTTCCAACTGCGCTAGCCCTCAGTACTTTTAATGTGCGATAGCATCTGTAACTAAGATCCAAACTGCAAAGTGAGGAACAGCAAGCATTTAACACAGGGGAATTTCTGTACAATGTAAGTTAACAGAGCCAAACAAGTGCACCCAGAGTTGTGCTCTGCTCACCTCTGCAAAATGTGTGAATGCTTCCAGTGTGTGCTGGTGAATCAGCCAGGTCTGGTCAGCCAGCAGAGTGGCAAACAGACAGGACAGCTGGGGCAGAACTTGCCTCTGCAACAGGAACAAACATCCATCAGTTCCCAAGAGCTAGTTGTGCATATCTTACCATCATGATTTATTAGTAAAGAATCACTCTAAGACTGAGGGACAGGTTTGGGAAATGTGAGAGTGCTACTGCCCTGTCTGGCAAAAAAAAAAAGCCCTGTGAGGGAGGTGACATTCTGTTCTCACTTCTTGTTGCTTCCCACCAGTGAGAAAGGACTGGCATTTGAACCTCCGAGCATCTTGCATGCACTCAGCACGTCCTGATGAAAAATAAATCTCCCATAGACCATTAATAAGTCTCCAAGGTGATTATCCTGGCCCTCCTGTATGTATATAATGAACTCGATCCTTTCACTGTGTATTTAAACAGAAGGGGTATCTTTTCATCAAGACAAGATGATTTTGCCAAGGCCACAATTACATTTACCTGTGCTTCTTGTGGTATAAACACCTTTCCCACGGAAGACAGAAAATCCACCATGGCTAGACGGACGTGATCCGAGGGATGCAGCTGGAGCAGGGATGACTGCAGAGCAAATACCTGTGGGAAACAAACCCCAGTGAAGCTCCATCAGACACACTGCAGGGGAAAACGCTGCAGGCTCATCTTTAAATCCAAACATATGGAGCTTAGAAACCTGAAGGAGGTATGCTGCAGCTCCAATAAAACTGGCCAGGATAAAGCTGCATAAGGTGCATTTTAGAAAGAAATGAACATTCTTTTTACAGCACATCTATATATCTCACTTATCTTACAGAGGAAAGGGATTCTCAAAGTTAACCAAAATGCCATGTGCTTGGTTTAAAGACCAGGAGGGTAATAAAGGAAGAAATAAAATTAGAAACCTCCTCTTGTTAAGAGAAGGCTGGACCATGAAATAACTCATTTGAGATTTCAGCAAATTACAAAGAACTTGGTATTCATGTAGTGAATTATTCATAAGATACTGGAGTTTCTGTGTTGGTTTTTTTTACCTGAGTAATCAGTTGAGCATCTAATGCTTGGATGAAAAATTCCAAAAGGTGAAGTAATGAACACAGTGTCTTCTGGAGATATGGCTCATCTGAGACCTTGAAGAGAGCACAAGATACCAGTAACACTGCATTTTAGCTCATGGAATAACTACTTAGGAAATATTTTCAAGTTACAGTAGCATTCAAAAATTCTGAGCCTGAATTCACAAATGTAAAACTACATTGTATACAGCAGAACAAAATATTAAAATAATCATATCAATATTTCTAGGTAGTCATATTTTGTAAGACCATTTTCTTTGATTTTTATGAAGAATATTTCTTAATCCTCATCTCCTCCCACCACTCACTAAAATAAGCACCTAAAGGTCATCTGAACTATTTATGTTCACTTTCAGTTGCCAAATATCCTCACAGACTGGCTAAGATTGAAAAAGATCACTGAAGGGGCACATTGTTGGCTCTTCCTCATCTCTGCTCTCAAACTTCCTTTTTTTAATCATACATGAAAATCATGACAATCCTTTATTCTTTTCTCATGGCTGCAGCCATGAACAGGTCACGAGGACATTGCCTGGCCCCCTTGTTCTCAGCCATGGGACGAGGGTGATTAAGCCCTGTGTGTCTCCCTGTGCTGGGCACTAATCCAATCACCCCGAGTTTTGTTCACATTCTAATGAATATTTAAAATACACCAAATTTGTAACTGGTATGCATCAAAATGGTATTTCAGACTAGTCCTTGAGCAAATCTGAATCTGACACAAAGTAACAGACCGAGTAACAAGGAGCCATATATGCAACATTCAGGAAATTTCAACCTCAATCATCCCAGACCTCACGCCTGCCCAACAGATAAACCAGCTGAGAGCAGATGAGCAGCATTGTTACACTGTGCTTTACAGAAACAGTCCAATCCAAGTAAAATAAATGAGTAATGACAACATGAGGAAACAGCACCAGTCTCTCCCAGACACGTTTTCATCACTGGAGCAGCAAATTCTCTTACCTGCTTAGCCTGGAGAAAAGACCAGAACTGACTGAGCACTCCCAGGACAGATGCCTTAAGTTCTGCCTCCAGAGTGTCATCAGCAGAACTGCAGGCAGCCAGCAGGACAGAAAGGGCAGCGTTCTAGGAGGAAAAAATGTGTAAGACCAACCAAAACAATCTACAGGCAAACCAACCCCAAACCCCAAGCTCATATTAAACATCTAAAATGATAGAAGGTGGCAAGAAGCCCAGTTGTGCTGTGTCAGCTGCACAGAACAGCTAATCCAGCAGGCCATCAGCCAGTATAGCTTCCAGAGCAAGGAAACCATCCCTTACTCCTGGGAGTTTCACACACACTGCAGGTCATTTGCTACGCTGGCAGGAGAAGTCTGGCAGCAGACACTTCACGGGGAAGCCTCTGGTTTCTCACATTTCCTGGCCAAGGGGACCAGTGAGTATCTTTCAGATTTGATGCTGCATAAAACCAGCCAGGACTTTTAAAAGTAATTGTATGCTGAGGGATAACATAAATCAGAAATTCCAAAGAAAAATACATCTGCTCATCCAGAGAGCAAACAACAACTAGAGTAAGTACTGAATCACAAGACCTTCACTGTCACACCAGAGATCCTAAGGTGCCACGTACTACAAAAAAAACATGAGAGCTCTTGCTCATGCATATGCCACCTAGGCGTGGAAAAAAGCTGTGCAACAGACTGAATTAACAGAACCGAGGTGACAGCAAAATCCTTACATTTTGAAAACACAAATTCACACATTTTTCCAAAGGGAAGCAGATCTCCTCACCACAGGTGGGAGCTCTCCCAGGGCACGGCTGCTGTCCAGCCACCGCCGGCACCGTGCAAGCCCTGCCACGCACAGCTGAGATGCCACTTGTGTCCTGAGGTCGGGATTCAAAGCTCTGAGGGACACGTGCTGCCACACAGCCAAGTTCTCCACATCTTCAGGAAGAAACTTATGAGCAAATTCTACCTGGAAACAAAAGGTGACAGAAACTAAACAGACCAGAAAACAATTTGAAAGATACGAAACCAAAACGCGCTGGTTTGCTTCCAATATATTACATGAAAAAAACTGTGTAAAATATTTCATTTAAATAAGATTTAAAATTTCATACAAAAAATATTTAGAAACTGCCACCTCCCTTGTCACATACAGGACATCAGAATTATTAATTTCAGCTGCTTGAAGCAATGGCCCCAGTGAGTAAAAGGGCTTTGGCCCCTCCAGGGTACACAGAGAGGCATCGACAGGACAGGACACTACTCTTGATACCTGAGGTCATGAGAATGTTCACAAACACCAGTCACAGATGCAATGACAGGACACAGTTCCAGCAAATCTGGAGACATGTGTTGTTTTCATACTTTGTCGAAAGAAGGACTTCCCTGCTGCCCAATAAGACTCTTAGAAAGGTCAACGTGCTTTTCTTGTTTTAAAGAGCACTTCTGCCTCTTAGAAAGGTGAATGTGCTTTTCTTGTTTTGAAGAGCACTTGTGCACAAAGTAGGATCCATTGTGACTCAGTAATAACAAATACAATAACAAGTGCAGCAAGCACTCAACATCCTGTCACTTTTCCAGAACTAAAAACGGGTATTTTAACACAGGCCACTGATTCAAACCTCTTCTATTAATGACAACAGATGCTGGTGCTGTACTTGCCTGATGCTCTGGAGCCATCAAGAACAGCATTCGCCTCAGCAGCACACCCAGGGCAGAGACCTGGGAGCAGTCACTGGGCCAAGCCTTTACCTGCATTAGGATAAAAAAGTCATGCACCTAATTACAGTAAGGAAAAAAACACCACTTAGCAAACAAATTCTAGACAGGATGTTCTGACAGTTGCTATGTGGGATCCCAGCAGTAGCACTGTAAATAAAACAACCAGGGCATATTGGTTTATATTCTCACTGTACTGCTTCTGCTAATTACTAACCCAAGAATTAAAACAATTCCATTTGGATTAAGAAAAAAAAAATTTAAATCTTGTCTTTGATTAATTAGAATCTTTGACAGTAGAACTTATTAAAACTGGTGCCAAACTGCAAACATCACTGTGGTTCTTACCAAGTGGGCAATGACATTAACGTGGTGAGCACACAGCTCAGCTGTCCCATACCTGAAACATGAGAGACAGCAGCTTGTGAGTCTGTACTTCCTATTCTTTTACAGACTAAATATCATAAATCTTGTCTGAGAAATTACCATTTTCTCTAACATTTAAATTCAATTTGCAGAGACACAATTTAATTCAGATAACCATTTCAAAAACCAATTATTAAATAACAGAGAAGCTACGTTCCTCTTGCTTGCAGGAATGTAAAAATGCCTAAGCTATTTCTGCTCCTAATTTTCAAAATATGCACTGTATCTGAAAATAATCCAATTTTGGGACAATTTTGTCTTACAAAAAACTCTCTCAAGTAATTATGTACAACAGAATGAACTGGATGTGTGGAAAACCTGCGTGACATGTACCAGGAGCATCTTACCGGGCAAGGAAGCACCACGAATCCATTGCTAGCAGAGATGTGATCATACTGGACCCCAGCACAGCATCCAGCAGGGCACACTCCTGAGGAGAAACGGGAAAATTAACACAATTGGAATATTGCATAGAAGAAAGCACTGAACTTTTATAACATCTTGACTTTCCCTCCTCTGAAAGAGAACAAAAATTGCCAACACCACTGAGGTCCTCAAGAACGTGCAGGAAGCTTTATTTTCCCCTTTCCCACAAGCGACATTTGCTGTATAACTGAATTCCAGCCACACAACTGTGTCACAGCTGATTTCTACAGAACCACTTCTTACCTGAACATCTCTTCAGAGCTCCATCATTAGAAAGAACCTGCTCTTTTTAAACAGAACCTATGCATTACAACATCTGAAGAGATGATAAGCAAAACCCAGTCTTACCAGCTGAGGGAAGTGTGATGGGAGTGTGGAAGCAATGAAGGAGCACAGGTGGACACAAACATAGTGATAGAGGGTGATGGGAACTGCTGGCTGTCCACTACCAACCACCTCTGGCAAACAGACAGGAAGAGAAAGCTCCCCACAACATTGCTGAAAACTGAAGAAGAGAGCTGGAAACAAAGACAGGCTGCAAGGGGAAAAGGAAAAAAATAAATGAGAACAGTTTGGTTACAGATATGTAAGTCCCAAACCCTGCAAGCAACATCTGTATTACAAAATCTTAGTCTTTGACCAGAAAATATGGCAATAACATCAGTACTTTTACACCAGATTTATGTTCCTGACTGCCTTCCTCTTTAGCAATTCAAGAGATTATTAGAGGGTTCAGGATAAAAGTGTGAGATTTTAACTTAGTGAAGTATCAACAAATTACATACAGATCACTCTTCTTACCCTGCAAGTACTCAAAATACCATTCCTTTCCTGAAAAAACAAAGACATCTTTGGCTCTGTATCCTTCACTCCTGAGGCAATGAACATCAGATCCTGTTTGTCTTGGCATAAGGATGTAAATCCATAGTGACAATTTCACGATTCATTTGCAAAGAAATGCCAGCAGCTGAGCCCCTTTGTTTGCCTGTATAGAACGACTGCTGTGGTGAAGAACTACAAGAAAAACCTTTTTCGTACCTTTTTCCTGTGTTCCAGAGAGTTTGCACCTCTTCAGGCTGGGAGGGCAGCTTATCCATTATGGTAATCAGGAGGAGACACTGGGGCAGCTGCTGCTCAGGAGGGAGACCTGTAAAAGTTTGGGTTTCCAATGTGATGCAAGTTGCCTGGATAAATAAGTTGTGTGTGTAAACTGGCTTTTAGCAAGTGTAGAGGCAAACTGATGAGCTATCTCAGAATTATGACATGTTGGTCAGGGCAGAAATCAAGGAGAAGGGCTTGTTGAAACAAAAAGCTGATAATTTTCCAGTTTGAAGGCATTCCACTTTTCACAGAAAATACTTAATTTAGGAAAAAACAGCAGTCTTCCCCTACCGACAGAATAGCAGAAAAATTCCATCTTACTTTGAAAGTCTGACAAATGTGGATTGAAATTATGCAAAAGAGCAGAATTGATAGGATTTCTGCTAACCAGATTAATACTGCAGTTGTTATGAGTACTTTGGAAAAGATAATTCAGCAACATGAACTATCTGCTACAAAATTCATCCAAGTTAGTGTGCAATCAGCTCTATTACAGTACTTACAAAAGAACCAGAGACAAGCAAATGAGTACAGAACATTGCTTATGGTCCAGAAAGTCAAAATGTCAGTCCTGATCCCTCAGACAGCACTGGGAACTGTACTTTCAACCCACCTAACTTTTCACTTAACACTTGTTCCATGAAAGGACTAAAGGGAAGGAGCTGGTTGATGAGAGGGTCCAGAGCCACAAGAAAAACACGGGATATTTCATCTTGATGAACTTCCAAGATCTCTGGAGCATAGA
Source organism: Pardalotus punctatus (assembly GCA_013400915.1). Lineage (NCBI taxonomy): Eukaryota > Metazoa > Chordata > Aves > Passeriformes > Pardalotidae > Pardalotus > Pardalotus punctatus. The sequence continues at coordinate 24,078 of VZTX01023071.1, forward strand.
GACTGGGGGGAAATTTGCTGAGGGGGAATGGAGGGGGAAAGAAAAAAAAAAAAAAAGTTAATAGTGTAGCATTTTTAGCAACATTACTTTTCTCCAAAAGAACTACAAAAAGGCAAATTCATTATTTCCTTGTTCCTGTGAAATAAAAGACAGAAAAGGCTCCCCATTTTAGAGAATCTGTTATAGTAGCGCAAGAGTTACAACTCTGCATTCAGCCTTTAAAATAAGCATCATTTTACTAAACATTGAAAGAAAACCTTATAAGCTCACAGAAAATGCATGTAAAATACAAAACATCTATCAGAGAAATCATACCAAATCACAAAGAGTCAAGGAAAAGCCAAGGAAACATCTTTATCAACAATCTGACATTGTAAATGTGGCAACAGTAATTTAACACACAACTCTAAATGGGTATCACAATTTCTCTGAAGAGGAAAAAAAAACCTTGGGCAATAAAAAAGAAACAATGTGAGAATAAAGCAAGAGATCATGAAATTAAAACCTTCTGCTCTTGCAGCTTGTACAGTGAACTGTAAAAATGCTACCTTCCTATTCAGTTTCCGTGAGTGAATAAAAGTTTACAACCTTGCACTTGAGAAAGACCTCAAGGTAAGTAAAGTTAAAAGAAGCTCATAAAAAAAATCTCCACCCAATCTTGCAGTGGAACATGCAGTGAACTCAGGTGCACATCTCACCACAGAACGTGGTTTGAATTCCAAAAGAAAGACTGAAATGAGCCCTCTGATTGTCCAGTATAAAGAATTACCAATATTAAGTTTGTGCTCCCTTATGCTTCCCCACCACTGCAGCAAATAGAACAAGACATTTGCTTCCAGGAGAACCAGAGTCCTTCTGTGAGATTTCACAAGATTATTCATACAATAAAATTCATAGTAAAGCTATGAAAAATGTCAGGATACTCCGTTTCTGATCCCCTCTTTCTCCAGGACAAATTCTCTCCATATTTTATCTTAAAGCAGAAACAGTCTGTCAAATGGCACTGCTGACACCTGCGTTTAGTCATGGAATTTTTTTTCTGCATATTCTATGCATAATTTGTTAATAAATGTTGCCATAAATAGTTGCAACAAAGTTAATGCTTTGTCACATGGAATATACATAGTACTGAGCAAGAATGGGGGTAAGGTAACTATGTAACACAAAAGCACCTTATTTATTAAAAAAACATTTTAGCCTTCTGTATGTGAAAAAAGATGGCAACAACTCTGGAATGAGAACTGTATTTTTACATCTCAAAATACTCGCAACTTTAAGAATGCAATACACAGATGTTATTAAGATTTTCAGTAATCAACTATTTGTACTTCACATACCTGTATATCTGCAGAAAGAGCTGATGTAACTGAGAACAGGAATCAGAGAAATAAGCAAGAAATTCCTGCAAAAGCCATCAATTTTGAGTTATACTTTTAAAATAAAATACATGATTAATTACATTAATTACTGGACATCTCCTACCAACTACTCAGTGCCACTGCATGAAACAATCTGTTATAGTTTATTTTTCTGGGAAAGCCCAGCAGTAATCCTGCTTAAGCTTGTGAGTATTTACTGGTGGAAGAACTACAAGCAGGTTATGCATGGATGTTAATTACATTGCCCATATGGGATAGCTGTAAATTGTTAAAATATTATGCAGTATAAAATTATTCCATTTGCTTAAATTTAATACTAACACAGAATTCAAGTATTAAAACCTACCTTGCTGTAGTGCACAAGGGAATTAGCAAAGAACCTGCACAGTTTGACTGTCTTCTGGAACAGCCTGAAGTCAGTGCCCTCCTGTCCAAAAAAAACAGTTCGAAAAGTTAATACACAGAGTAATACAATAAAAAAGGAAGTTAGATTGCTAACAGTGTTCAAAACCTATTTCACAGTTGATTCTACACAGCCTCTGCAGCTAAGGGGGAACAATTTTTAAAATATTCAATATGTATGCTTGAACATTTTTAAAGCAGTATTAAGAATTTGACTGACCTTGCGATATTGTCAGTTTAGGAAATAAAAAAATTCTCACATTGAATGCTGAAAATTTAGTGCCTCACTGGCTACACAAAGTTATGGGCCTCACATTTATGTGGTTTCAAAGGTATTCTGTCTACCACATGAAATAAAGAAAACCCAAAACACCCAAACCAAATTACTCCAAGCAATAATACAGTACAAAGAATTTATCTTCCTCAAATTCACTGGCAGTTTTGGGAGCTTTTTAATTCACCTGTATCTCTGACACCTTCATTTGCTCAGCCAGCTGCAAACAGGAGTCAAAAGAAAGAAGAGTGTCCTTGCACAGGCCACTGAGGATGTCACTGTGTTTCAGGCGGCACTGCAGCAGGGAGTGATGCTTCAGGCTTTGCCTGAAAGACAGCAACAGAATCAGATATTTAATTGTCAGAAGGGATCATGCAATGAGTTATTACAAATCCAAATAATGAATTCTTCTATTTAAACTTTATACAGCAGTGACTGGTGCAGTATCAGTGTACACTGAAAGCAGAACTCAGAGGGAACAATATGGCCATGACCGAAACACAGAGGAGAAGCAGGATGGAAGTGAGAGAGGGCCAACTCAAGCCAAAATCTTCTACAAAATTGCAGGTCAGATCTCTTAAAATTATTTATTCAGACAACAGTGTTTCAAATTTTCTTCTGCATTGCAATACAAAAAGCCAAGTTTCTATTACTTTTCATACCAATTCCTAACTACTTTCACTGGCAGTGCTTTAATACTACCTCCTAGCTAAATTTCTAAATTGATTCTAAATTTACTTACTAAATGCTACATTCAATTCTCTAATTTTAATTATATTAGTAACTCTGAACACAAAGCAATTGAGACATTCATTGTTTTTGATTACATCAAAATAAAATTCAAGGAGTTGAGCTACATACTTGATTATGAACTTCCATGTATTGGCATGAAGAGCGTGGTCCATATTGGAAATGACAGAGCAGATCTCCAGCACAGTGTGGATTACTAAGGAAATAACAGCAGCAGCAACAGAGTTACATCAGATTTATGAGTTCACATAAATCCCAAGAGAATACTAAGGGAATATCGGCACATTGACACAAACTGGGAAAATGGCTCAGTGTTTAGCTGCTGCCCCTTTCCTACAAACCTACACAACATGCCCCATCCCACAGAGGAAACTTCAGGAGAAAAATGGAAATGCTTTCTGAAAGGCTACTCAGGACAGCAGGAACTGAGCACACTCAGAAACCTGTTTTAAAATTTCAAACATACTCTCCATAGAAAAAAAGACTGAGCAAGACTAAAAAAGGGTTAAATCCACATATACCTTGCACCATGTGTATGATGTCATCTTCAGTGGAAGCAGAGCCTATGGAAATCAGATCAACAAGTTCCATCAGCTGTTTCTGAAGGGAATAAGTTTCCTTGAACACAGCTTGTAGGAGGTCAGAAATTAAGTGCAGGTGCCCACAGTACACTGATTCACTGTCCTGAAATGGGAAGAAAGAGGTTTATAAAAGAGTTCAGGACTGACAGCCTGATTTTTCACATGCTGAGCCAAGAGCTCTGCCATACATTTCTCTGGAAAAAAAAAACAAGGCACAGATGGAGGCACTTTAACTCAATATAGCCCCTGAGCACTCAATATAAAATGCATTCACCTGCAGCTCATGAACAACTAATGAGGTCTGGCTGGCTCTTGTGAGTTTGGGGCCTCTGGGTTAGGCCTCCATGTATGAACGTAAGATCATATTTCTGAACCAAACAGGACAACATTAGCAGCAAAGGAAGTAGCATTCCAAATACTTCCCTATACTTTCATATTAGAATTGCTAGATAAAGGTATGGTACCTGAGTTTGAGTCCTTACATGGAAAACTGATGTAAATGTTTCCAAAAGAAAGAAATCAAAAGTGAAAATGAAAGACATCCAAAAGTTAGTATGTCCTTATGATAATGCTGTTTTATTATCAATGCTTAGAGGGAATTACTGTCACATCTGAAAATCCATATCTGAAACTGATACATGCTCCTCATTGTAACAAAAGTAAAAATGCTCCTCTCAACTTCCAATCCACTCTGGGACTCCAGAAAAATAAGGTAGGTCACACCATGCTGGTAAGCTCTGAAATTACTGCATCCACCAGAAGTGCACAGATCTCTCAGAGCACTCCATTCATGAGCAAAATGCTCAGTTAACATGGATGCAAAATATGGAAATAGCCCACTCTGAGCCTCTCACCACCAGGTCAGATTGGCTGGGCATACAGCAGGAAAATCATCTTTGTACTTCTGCACTGAGTGCATTCTGCAAACAATTTACCAACTAAAATTAAAATAATCATTCAACATCAATATTATTTCAAAGTAGGATCATCTTAGCAAGTGTTTCCTAAAAGCCAGAGAGCTTAAGGACTTCTGTGCTTCCAGCAGAGCCCTACCTTGCAGTGTGTGAAGGTGCTCTTTATTACACAGAGGACGGAGGAAGGGAGGGAGCGGACGCTCTGCAGGGACACGCACTCCTGCAGCGAGCACACGTAGCGCACGCAGCCTGTCAGAGTCTCCAGCAGCTGCACCGTGGTCTGAGAGCAAGAATCAACAACATCAATTACTCCTGTAATAACTGCAAAAGTGTCTTTTCTTAGCTGAATTGCACCTCAACTTTTATGGCATTTAAAGTTCACTGCTATTTGCATAAATAAGTACTTTGTTAAAATTGAATGAAGCTCCATAACAACACTGAGCAATTCCACAGCTCTTCTCTGATATACTCTGTGAAAACTTCTTATTTCTTTGACTACTGTTCTCAATTTACAAAAATTTTAAAACTCAGAATGAAGTGATTGTATAAACAGGTGCAAGATTCACTCTTTACATATGGCGAGTCACATTCCATCTGCAGTAGGAACTTAAGCAGAATCTGAGATGATTTTTTAAATTATTATTAGCATCACATGCTAGATGTAATCAACTCACAAAATGTTAATTGAACTTCCTTAATATAAGGAAGGTTAAATTACATTTTAACCATCAGTAGCTGGTATAAACATTCTAAAAACCTTTTAATAGTTTAGGCAAAGAATGATGTAAAAATTATTTTGATAGCTTGCATGACAGGACTTGCCTGCAGCAGATTCCTTACAGTACAGCACAACTCTGTACTCTGGCTGGTCAATCCTTTGGCCTCCCTGGATAATTCACACATCAAGTTATCAAAGAACTGTAGAGTCTGTCAGAATAAAACAAAATTTAAACATTTAATTTATGAAGGTACACATGCAAATAGTAACACCATTCTCTGCCTGCTTGCTTCCTTGGCATGGAGGCACAGGCTACAGAGAGAACGTGCAGAGAAAACACTTTCCAGCATTTCAGTCATAAAGTATTATAGAACAAGAAACAAAAAACATTTTTATATATATCTATATATATAGATATATATTATAGACAGAACATATAGTAGCTGTTATTTCTTCTAAAATCTGTTAATAGAACAAAATGCTCAGCTAATTTGCTTGAAATATATATACCTCACATCAAAGAGTTTTTACTTTGTTAAAACCACATAATTTTTAAAAGATTTCCATTTTGTCTCAGAAAAATTATTCATTAGATGAAAATAATTATGAACATTTTTAATACATTAAAAAATAAGTTTATGACCTACAAACAAGATTTATTTCTACTTTAGTTGAGGTTTTTGGATATCTGATGATATCATCAGATTACTGTTAACAACTGTGTTACTGTTGAGACGACAAAGACAGTGAGATGTTTCCAGGCACAGGCAGGATACAGTGGTCCTTGTTCAGGACATGCCTATCATGAGACAATTTTCTTGTAATCTCCAAAATTTGTTACTTGAGATAAAGAGAAATCAAGTGGCCCTTTTCACTTGGCTTCTTAAAATGGACAGCCTGAGGCCTGCAACTTAAAACAGTAATTTGGCACTACTTCACTTAAAATGCAGGCACTGACTTTAGTACAACTATGGCACAAAATTCTCCATCATTTAATCAAAAAAGAAAACATGTGTGAGGCCAGTATGGTCTAAAAGTTTATTCACCATATTAATTCACAAGTTTCACAACATTTATTCATGATACAGGAGTGTTGGGCTCCTCAGTCTACTTAACCTAGGAAGCTACTGCACATGAAAATTTTCCACCTTAGTCATTTTATAAAAAGCTCAGTCTTTACAAGAAGAAATAAACCCCAAATCTATTGATATTGTATATTTGATTCTCTCCCTACTGTAAAGAACGAGAATAATCACAAAAACAATTCAACATAACACTGTGAAAACTCTTAAAAGGTAAAATTTCAATTTCAAGTTTTGTATCCCATAGAATAATGACATTGTGCAAGCTCAAAAGAAGAATCACTGCATTCTAAACAGGTTTTAGCACTGGAGTGACTGACAATTCCACAGTTAACTGAAGCTGTCTTACCTTAGGTAATACTTTTGAGAAAAAAGTTTGTTCCAAATCTTTGAGGCTGATATGGGGCAAAAACATTTCAGTCAGAATCCTCAAAACACCTGCAAAGAAAAACATTTACAATGTGTGATTACCAGAAATATAAAGCAACCTACCAGAGGAAACATAGAACTGCAGAAGGCAAAAAAAGATCATATACTTGATTTTGAGAAAGGCAACACAGCATTTGCCTCATCTGAAATGCATGAAAACACACATGCATTATCTGAAAAATCAAGTAACTGTAACAGCTTCAACATGCACAAACCTGTAAAAAATAGCAGCACACCTAACTAAACTTAGCTGAAAGCTGAGCACAACTGCCAGCCTACAGATCTAATATTTTCCATATTCCAAACTGCAAATAGTAGCACATTTTATAATGTAACATAACATGCAATGTAACAGTGAGTTTTAGCAAGACTCCTAAATAGTTGCATATGAGCCTCATTTTCTTATCACTATCAGCTTTGTCACCTGGAAGAAAACAGCCAAACGGACAATAAAAAACAAGATAAAAAGCACCCTTCTTTCATGTATTTAAAAATCAGAAGTAGCAGGAAGAAAAGAGCAGCCTTACATGCAAAGCTTGTATAGGGGCTTTTATAAAGCTTGTTCAAGGTGCAGTTAGTGGAATTGTGCCATGTCCAGCAGGATTGCTGAAGACTTTCAAAGTCCCCAGTTGTAGCAGAAGTATTTTAAGCACTGCAGTGATTATAATACAATTGCAATACCGGGCTCCACAGGAAGAGGCACTTCTTAAACATTACTTACGAATATGCTCAGTCCAGTCTTCAGACTCTTGATACATTGAGTAAAAATATTAAAGAAATCAAACTTGTTCTGCTATAAAGGTTATCTTTAAAGCAGTTGCAGAAACCACAGTGACTTCTCTCACTCTGTCTCATACATGTATGAAATTGGTGAGGACGCTCCATAACCAATGCAGGCTGATATCCCAGAGTACCCGCAGGATGAGAAAAGTATTTATAAAATGTATTACAGTAACTCTTGAGAATTTTTTCCTTTTTTGGTGATGTGTAGTTTGGGATTTTTTAGGGGCTTGGGTTTCTTTTTTTTTGAAGGGTGTTGGAGAGGTACTATAGTGCTAAATGAACCGCACGCGATTTTCGGGATTCTATGACGCTTTTATTTCAGGAAAGGGCTGTACCCGTCCTCCACCTCCCTGTACCCAGCTTTTCTGTCCTGTGTCGGCGCCTCACAAAGGTCCCACCGCTTTCCCTCACACAGATTTGATTGAACCGTGGAACTCTGAAGGATGTACACACCCCCACACACCCCCGCACCACTGTGCCTTCCCGCAGCCACCCAAGAGCCCTGCCGGGAAGGATATAAGGAGCCGGGGCAGGACGGCAGGCAGCTCCTGGCGGCAGAGCTCCCAGTCCCAGCCGCCCAGCTCCCGCAGGAGCAGCTCGGGGTCCGTCTGGGACATGGCGGCGGCCGCGCTCCCCTCAGCCGGGCAGCGGCGGGAAAAGCGCCCCGCGCTCCCACAAGGCCGCGCGGCCGAGGAAGCGGAAGCGGCTTCACGTGGGAGAAGCGGAGGATGGGCCCGGCCGGTAGCCGCGGGTGGGTACGGGCACGGGGCAGGGAGAAGGGGCTGGGAAACGCGCCCCGAGCGCCTCACCCGGCCTGCGGGGGTGCGGGGAAGGGCAGCGAGGCCGCCTCGGGCCTTGGGTTCGCGCCTTTTTAGAGGCGGAGTCTGAAACGCGGCGTTCTCAGCTGTCCTACTTCGCTTACCAGTACCTATAATATGTTAGATGTCGTCACGGGTAACGCTGCGTTTTCACAAATTTAAATGGTTATATAGCAGGTTTTTTTAATCACAGAAGAGTTAGGGTTGGAATGGAGCTCTAGAGATCATCCGGGCCAACCCCCCTGCCAAGGCAGGGTCACCTGGAGCAGGTGGCACAGGGACGCGTCCCGGTGGGTGTGGAATGTTACTCCACGATCTCCCGGGGGAGCCTGTTAATGGAAATCGGGATGCTGCAATAAGACGGTTTGTGCTACTATTAATGATACATAAAACTATTTATTCTATTTCCAGCAGTAATTCACGTGGCTCTTGGCAAAACATCTGATATCCCACCTGCAAAATGCTCTTACCCCTAGCAATACCTAGGTAAGAGCATCCTCTACGAAAAAGACAACAACCCCACCAAAAACCAAAGGAAAAAACCCCACCTTTATACCAGTCTTGCTCTTAAATGAGTGTTGCTAGCTGTAATAAATTAAGGTGACTTTTAAAACTGTTATTCCTGAAAATGGATTTTCAATTTAATTTTGCTGTTGATGAAAATGAGAACAGCGAGGCAGATGCTCACTTCGTGCTGCTGTGCTCTCCAAATCACAAGCAGGAATCCACAGAAAAGAACAGGGAAACTGCCAATCCTGCAGCATGCTCCAGTCCAAGGCCAGCAGCTGATAAGCACGAGGATGAGGCAACTTCCAAGAAAAAGCTCTGTGTGAAAGCTGCTAAGGAACACAGTATTCCCAAAGATCTCAACAAGGTATTGGAAAATAAAATCATGGAAAAGGTATTGGACCTGTCTCATGTAAAGCTGTCTGCAGTGGAAATGATGTGCTCAGGTGACACTGACAGTGAAGGCATCGTGTCCAAAAGTGTTTCTTCTCACTCTGATCTCATCCCAGGAGTCTATGAAGGAGGGCTGAAAATCTGGGAATGCACTTTTGATCTCCTGAACTACTTTTCTGAGGCAGAAATAGAATTTACCAACAAGACTGTATTGGATCTTGGCTGTGGGGCTGGATTGGTGGGAATTGCTGCTTTAAGGGGTAAAGCTGACAGAGTCCATTTTCAGGACTACAACAGCACAGTGATTGATGAAATAACCTTGCCTAATGTGGTGGCCAACTGTATCAATGAAGGCAGGAGGATGGACACTGGGAAGGACAGAAAAGCCAGCAAACCTCCTTCAAAGAGGCCCAGAAAAGCAGAGGGCTCACCTGATATGCTCAACAAATGCAGATTTTTTTCTGGAGAGTGGTCTCAAGTCAGCCAGCTCCTGTTAAGCCGCTCCAAAGCCTTTTCGAAGTATGATATAATTCTCACCTCTGAGACCATCTATAATCCTGACTATTACAGTGCTTTGCATGATACACTGGCTCAGCTCTTGGATAAAAATGGCCGTGTGTATTTGGCAAGCAAAGTGCATTATTTTGGAGTTGGTGGGGGTATCTACCTCTTTGAGAAATTCATTGAAGAGAAAAATGTGTTTAGAACCAGTATGGTTAAAACAATTGATCAGGGTCTGCAGCGATGCATTATGGAAATTGCCTTTAAAGATTCCTCTTCAAATTAAACTACTAATCCTTCAAATATAACTCAAAAGTGTTTTAATCCTCATATTTCTTTGATTTTTCCTCTTTTATTCTGGCTTGACAAATTACAGATGCTGGTTGCTGAAATGTGACAAATTGTGGTGTCTGACTAGAAATGAGACTTTTCTGATGTTGACTTTGCATAGAGTTCTGCTTGAAAGCACCTGTTTATGACAATTAATTGTAATTTACACATATTTCAAGATTAAGTAAGTCATTGTCTCCAGCAAGGCTTTCACACTGTCAGCACCAGAACTGTATGTCCCAGGAATGACATATATCCATGGGATGACACAGCAGTGACCATGACATGCTGTGGCTGAATGAGATAATTTGGCATCTGAAATTAGTGCAGGAGGCTTTTCTCAAGGTTTGGGCAGTTTAACTGCAGCCAGATTCAGGCACAGACCACACACCTCTGAGCTCTGCTGCTTTGCCAGCAGAGGGGGATGTTATTGTATTTATTGCTTGTGTTCTGTCTCAGGAATCCATGTAGTACTTCCACATGAAATGACTTATTCAAGCCTTTTTAAAAGTGTAACAGAAGATTTACTCCTGTGGTCTGTGAATTTTTACATTCAATTCTGACACAGGCTAAGAAAATTTCAGCAAGGCATTAGAAAAAGCCATGCTGGTTTAGAAGCTGATTTGAAAAATATTCTACACAATGATAAGCTCCTTATACTAACCAACAAATAAGCCTACAGATGAAATACTGGAGGATGATAGAACTGAGCTTTAAGAGGAAGAAATGCTATTATAAGAGCTTAATTAGATTGCTGTACAGTTTTAACAAGATTGTTCCAGACATTAATTGCCCCATTTTCCAAACTTGCTGGGGGTTTTGCTGAACATCCACACCTCTTTTCAGCAGTTTGGCAGGACAAAGCCTGCAACACAACACATTCTTCTTCCCTAGGCTGAAGGTAGTGATGTTGCTGAAGAAACTGCCTTACCAAATACACAAACAAACCCAGAGAACTACAAAAGCTGGACTTGGGTGCTCATTGTCACCAGTAATTCAACCAACCAAAGAAAATTTACTGCATGTTTTATCTTGGCAAAAACGAGATAAAAAGCTATTAAACAGCTCTAGTCATTATGCACTGCTTTATCAGGTGCCCTTGCAGAAATATAAACTTTGAGAGTCAATCACTGCAGTAAAATGGGTGTAAGGATACTCAGTGTAGGGGAGAAGGGATAATAGTCCGAGAGTATGGAAAGAAACTTATTACAGCAGTGATCTAAATCACTTTAATTACTGCACCAAGTTTCCATCACTGAAGATGCGGAAAGTCAACACCAAGGTTCCTATTTTGATCCTGCTGCTATTAAGACAGAGTTGCAAAGGATTTCCTGTACTTTACAGAAGAGCTTTAACTACTGTTTCAGACTATTTTAAAGGGATGCTTTGGAAACTAGTGCATGTGGCCTCTCGTAGGATAGGCAAGGGAGGAAAAAAGTCAGTTTTGCCATGACTGTCATTGTGCTTTGGAATTTTTCTCCACTGACTCTAAAACTTACAACAACTTCTGACTACAGACTGGAACAAAAATAGGTTCAGCTTTGGCAGGTCAAGAAGGTACTGTTAACAGCTTTTTTTTTTTTTGTCATAACAGAGAACCTGGAAACAAATGGATTACCATTCATCATTTTTCAAACTCAATCATAAGACAAATCATGGCTTGCACTGAGTAGGTTGTTCTATACCTGCTACACAGAATCAGAGAACCATAAGTAATGGTAATAAGAATGTTGACCACTGTAACACTATAACAAAGAATATGGTTAAGAACAAGAATCTCATGTATTTTTTGATGAAGAAATGAAGAAGGTACTTACAATCATCTACTATAATATTTCCTCTTGACAATATTCCACTATCAAACTCACCATCTTTGGTTTAATTACTATACCTTCACTCAGTATTTTTCCTCAAATATAGCTGGTTTTCTGCCAATACAGAATCAGAATTTTTAGGACTTAAAGGGAACAGTGGCAGAGCCACAATCTCAGTGATTGCACACCTGCAAAACAGGTAACCCCACACAGTATAATAAGCTTCCCATTTCAGGATTTGATGACAAATAATGATGGGTTTTTTTCCCAGGTGAAATCAGCAAAATTAGCATTGGGATTTCCATAACTCTAGATGAGTTGTGTTCTTAGAATTCAGCAGATACATGCAGAGAGGAAATACAATTCCACACTTAGTTTTGTAGGCTGTTGGTGTTTCAACTTCAAATAATATTAATTTCCCTAAGCTGCATTACGACTTCCTCTACCTGAGAAATTCTCACCACCCTAGTGACCAGTGTCCTGCTTCTCTTCACAAACTGGAATAGAAAATAAAATTTTCACTCCTTTGTAACACTTGTACATATTACTTAGTGACCAGGGAAACTAACATTTCCCCAAATGCACTGCACTAAAAAAAAAAAAAACAAATTGGAAGGTCACTCAAACTATTTTTTGATGACACATTAAAATATTTCATCTCTGAAGAAATAAAAGGTAGAGATCAGCTGGTAACTCAATTTTGAACAGCTCCAAATTATCACCTTTTTTCTCCCCTCATGCCGTCAACCTCACATTTTGAACGAGTCATTACAATAAGAAATCCGGTCTAAATTATGTCTTTCCTGTAAGTATTGTGGACACAAAGATTAAAATCACTCATTAAATACCTCAGGAAACTAAATTCAAAGGCTTGTTTGTTTTAACAGGTATTATCATTAACTGATGACTTCCATTTGAAGACTGTTTGCCAGTTTTGGGAAATGAGGCTATTTAAAACCCAGGTTTGTATACTGGCAATTACAGTGATTTTACTAAAGCTTAGGGGGGAAAAAAGCCCATGATAATGGAACTGGGAAGTGCCCAATTTTCAGGTTACTGATTTGCATACTCTTCTTGGTTATTAGGCACAGAGGCATTAAATCCTATTCTGAAATCAAAACCTTGCAAAGTAAAATCAAGCCTGCAGTCCTTACCATGAGCATTTCAAGTAGTGCAGCCAGACAACCACTGCACAAGAACTCAAAGAGAAGCACAAAGAACAGATGCAGAAGCAGGCAAGGGTGCTGGAGGGGAAAATCCAGGCTGCAAGTGGGGGGAAGCAGGTGCCAACCAAGAGACCTGCAGCTTCAGGCTCAAGAGATCCTGCTCCCAGGAGATTATTGGGATGGAGACCCCTGGAACTCTTCTACCGAGGACTGGAGTGAAAAGTTTGAGGATGAGAACAGAAAATTCCTCTCCACCCAACCAAAACAAAGCCACAGAAAGGTGACTTAAGATGGATAACAACGGTAATAAGGCAGTAACAGCAGGATTTTTGGTGATAGAAACTGGACTAAAGCCTCTCAGATTTCCTGGTTTGTACTGTAATAGTCACTTGCAAATTGAAATGAAAAAGCTGTTCTATACCACCAGATACTGGTGGATAAGTGCAGTAGGAACCACAGGAAAGGGAAGAACTAGAATTTATATACAAATACTTCTTGAAGCCAGCAAGTCCTCATGACAACAAATCCATCAATCCATAAACTCGTTAAAGGAAGACTAGCAGGAAACAAAGTGAAAATTGTAGCAAGTAAATCCACAACAAAGGGCAACAACCTGCCACAACAGGAGCAAGCAGGTGATATAAGTTAATACAGACACTGCCTAGGTGTACTGAGGAGGTGGTATACATATCATTATGTATTTACTATAACATAGTTATTGCTAGGGAAAAAAAAAAAAAGGGAAAACGCATCACTACATTCACACAAAAGGAGTACAGGGGAATCAGAATGAAAGAAGCACTGTCAGAATTTGATGTTGCCATCAGTCTGCTATAGGGAAGGATCTTGCAGGAACATCAAATATTTTGATCATTACTTTTGTAGAACACAAATACTGAATTTTCAGGACCATGGAGTAATCAAAGATTTGGATCATTGGTGAGAAACTGTAACAGCCCCAACCTCCACACCAATTTTTGTAAATGTGGATTACGAAAGATGAAAAGCCTGAAACATAATAGAAAAATAAAGGAAACTGAAAACACTGTGGTCAAAAGACCAATGAACAGGTTTGGTCCAGTGGTGTTTGAAGCTGATGGCAAATCCTGAGGGACCCTCAAGTCATCAGTGAAATGGGACTGGATGAAAACAAACTAGAGGTAAGGTGGTGTGGGAATGTTTAATTAAATGGCACATCAAAAGGGGAGGAAAAAGGGTTAGAACTTCAGATTCTGCACAAAGGAATGATCTAAAAAATGAGATGCATCTGGGGATTACCAACCATATAAATTTTGGTAGAGTCCAGTTACTCCAGACTTAAGGTTACATACATAGAACACACAATTTTATTTATCAAAGCACAGCTCACAAGTTACCAGTTTTGAACTGTTGTGTTCACAAGTAGTCAGTTTATTTCTTATCATCTGACCATGTAATTTCATAATCTGTATACTCTTTCTTCAGTATCTCTACAGTCACAGAGTGATCTGCTTTCCCATAGCCCTGCAAGACAGAACAAATGCTTACTGGACATGGACAGTAAGTCTTCAGAACCATTCAGTTCTTGTCAACACAAGTTGTTCACATACCAATCAAATACAAGTTCTAAAAAAGTAATTATTGCAGTATAAGATTTTATTTTTCTACTATCCTCTCCAATTCTCCCCCTTTCCCCAAATTCAAGTTCTAGAAAATAAATGAAATCGGGTCAAGCAATCTCAAGTAATAGGCAACACATTTTACACATAATTTCTCCAGCAGGAAGCTTGTTTTAAAATATTCCTAGCCCCTCAGCCAGCATATTTATTCAATGTTCTTTTAAACCACAGAGATTGCATTGACCCACTTTAATGTGTGAGCATACAAACAGCTGATTTGGCTCAGCTGAAGGACACAGGAATAAGCAAACAAGTGTGATCATTTGAGCACCATTCTACCCACTAAAGAAATCACACTCTTCATGTTTTATTTATTTGCAATCTTGCCTCAGCTGATAATGGCACAATTTTAAGCATCTGTGCTCTTCAGTCACTGCAACTCCAAAGGTCAGATGGCCCATGTGATTTTTAACCCTCATTTCAAAATCACTGATCAGTGTTACTCTTTCACTGAAATTTCAGGCAGCTGTGGTAGAAGTTGCCCTTCCATTACTGTAGTACATGATCAGAGTTATCCTGGTTTCTTATTTCAGAACTACAAGTAACTTTTTCCCTGTGAAAAAGCCTTTACTGCACAACAGTGCATTGTACTGATAGAAATCTGTGATTTGCAGGTTATTTTTCTCCCCTAACGTTTCACATGAAAGTTTACTTAGAAGACTGAAAAAAAGAACTCAAGGTTGTATTTTCAAACAAAACATACTCTTATTCATCAGTGACTCAGCCCCAAAGAGGAACAGCTTAAATAAACAAGCATTTAAATTGAAAAGGTTAAAGTTGATGCATTATAAAATGCAAACTTTTCAAAAACAACAAATAATATTGTTATGTCAGTTGGAAAGCAACAGATCCACAGCTCACTCTTGCCTTGGCAACCACTTTGAAGCCCCCATTGAGCCCTGCAAATAGCACAGCTTCAAAAGAAGTCAATGATTATTTCTCTGGTTTCTTGGTAGCAAGATTACTAATACAGGTGTCAAGTCTCACCTAAAAATGCAGTCACGATGAGACAACCAAAAAAATTTAGTATAATAAGCATTATACACTGCCTTCCCACCTCACACAAATCCCAAGTAGGTTGGTTTTTTTGTTATGATTCCAGGTGGGAGGAGTCATCTTGGAACAAAAGCAGCACTAACAGAGTAGGTAGTTCTGTAAAAATATTTAATACATTCGAGGCCCAACCTTCACTCCTCATCTAAGGTAAGCAGATTTGAAGTAACCATCACTTTGTATAGGAAATTAAATGAATTTAATAAAACTATTTTCTTCTTGTCTATATTAGAAGCCTAAAATCTTACACTTACTACAGAAGCAGCTATGCTTCATCACTGAGCAACACCTGGTAAGTACTATAGCACAGTCCCTAAATTAGAGAAATACTGATCATTTACTGAGTCTTTCCTAAAGAAACTGAATTTAAATGGAACAGTAAGAGGTAACAAAAATGCTACTTTTATTCCTACAAAATGCATTACTCCATCTTCACCTACTAAAAATTCACCTCATTTAAACTGAGCCTGCTCTTCTCACTCAACACATACACAGAACAACAATTTAGCTGGTGACTACCAACCAGCATTTTTTTTTTGGCAGATAAAGATCATACAATAGCTGGATCAAGCCCCTGTGGCTACAGATGGGCTATTCCTGCCCTAGCCATAAGACTAAAAAATCCTGAGTCAAGAGAGGCCAAATTCCATCTTTAGTCTTGATTCTAACAACCTAATGCTGAGTAATACCAACTTTTATCTTTTTAGTCTCCTGCACTAAAACTATTGTTTTTCTAATATATCTCACAAGTGAGCCAGGCAAGTCTTCCAGTTAATATTTACAATATGATGCAAATTGCCAAAAGCCATCATATTAACCAAAAATCCCAGAACACCAGAGACAAAAGCATTTAAAGGAATATGAGATGCACTTACTGTAGAGAGCCCAAATACCCTGATTTTCTTGTCTTTGCTGTTATGTTCAATTTTCCCTCCTCCAAGGCACTTGCACTCGTATCCCAGCTTTTCCATCTCGGGATTTACTTTTTCAAATATATGATCTGCACAAGAAGAATGGTGAGAGCCATTAGAACAGGGGCTAAGCACCAAGTACTCTAGAACTCTCGTTTCACTGTTTTCTACTCATTTTCCCCCAGTTACCTTCCTTCACCTACAAGAGAAGGAGATTTCTCTTTAAGGGCATAGAAAAGGGGCATTTAAAGTCCTTTAGTATTTTACTTAGCACATATTGTTCTCCAAAATGAGAATGATCAGGTTGAGAAATGGCACCTGACAGATACACTGGCCCACTTTTCATGTGAAAGGAACATGAAACAAAACAAGCAAACAAACTGAGGCTTGAAACAAAACAAACAAACTGAGGCTTGCTGGTAGATAAGGCGAGATACTGACATGTGAAAGGAGCAATGCGAGGAACCATAAATTCCATAGGAATTCCATTAATTGCAATAGACTGTTACTCAACCAAGGCCGTGCTAAATCCCTGGACTTAAGAGAAAAAGAACAGAGACACAGAGAAAAAAAGCTGGGGCAGGGGGAGATGTACATTAGAAGGGTGTCTGTATTAGGCAAGTCTGTACCCCTCAAGTACCTCAGCCAATGGGGAAAGACAGCGGGAAATGAGGCCAGGAAATCAGGATAAAAAGGAGGCTACGTCCCTTAACAATCTGAGAGACCCCATGGGAAACCGGCCCATGACCTCTCCCTGTATTCGAATACAGCTACGGGACTCCTCTGTCTCCTTTTTGGACATAAACCTCTGGTGTTTGTGGATTAATTTTCCTGACGCACGCCACACGGGGGACGTAGGAAGGTGGGAAAGGGGTCTGTGGAGCTACTCAGGCCGGGGCTCCCGCTCCGCCTCAGCCCCGCGCTGAGCGGGGGCGGGACGCAGCCGGGGCCCCGCTCCGGCCGCTGCCCGCTCGCCCCCGCGGGCTGTCACGCACTGTGGAACTCGGCCGCCCCGGTGCCGCGGACGATGTCCCGCTGCTCGCCGCCGCCCNAGCGTCTATTTTAAAAGGAGTCAATGACTCTTTCTCTGGTTTCCATAAAACACCACGAGAGTTCTGTTTTAAAGTGTGACAACAAATCCCCAAGTCAAGAAAAGCATTAAACCAATGTAATTGTTATATTAAATTTCTGACCTGGGACTGAAGTCGTCTGAGCCTCCAGGTCTCTGTCTGATAGAAGCCCTCATGGCAATAAAGATCTGCTTTTACACGATGCTCCTCTGTGAGGATCAAGGTACTGAAAGCAGAGAAACAAGGTATTTTTCTCAGACAAGAGCAAGAGTTGACCACTGCCTCTAACATTAGAGTGCCCTTCAGAGATCTCTTGTCCTACATTCCCCTCTTTGCAACTGTGGGCTCCTCTCCACTTGTCCTCAAGCAGGGGCTTTGTAGATGGCACCTTGCAAAACAAAGTGTTTGTGCCAGGGAAAAGGGTCATGGAGAGGCTGGTAGCTTTAATAGCCAGTGTTCTATAGGTTATATTTTATTGATGCTGAATAATAGATACCAATTTAACTCCTGGTTGCCTTATTTTACGGGTGCACCTGATGAGTTAGGCAAGCCCCAGACAAATTGATCATACAGTCACAGATGTATAGAATGAGTAATTTCACAGAATCACAGAATGGTTTAGATTGAAAGGGACTTTAAAGATAATTTATTCCTAACCCTTGCTATGGGCAGGGACACCTTCCACTAGACCAGGTTGCTCCAAGCCCCATCCAACATGGCCTTGGAGACTTCCAAGGATGGGGCAGCCACAGCTTCTCTGGGCACCTGTGTGAGTGCCTCACCACCCTCAGAGGGAAGAGCTTCTTCTCCATATCCAATCTAAACCTGTTTTCTTTCACTTTAAAACCATTCCTCCTTGTCAGCATTTCACTGAAGGCTAAAAGTATAATATTTACCCAAGGAAAAATAACTGGTTTTGTACAGTGCTAAAGAAAGAGCATAGTCTCAAAAAAAGGGATTTTTTTGTATTTTAAAGACTAGGAATTTTTGGCAAAGCTTCAGAACATCTGCACAAATGAATTTCAACCTAACTACACTTTTAAGTACTATATTGCAGATCACTTCTGACTAAACTATTTCATTCTTTTTGTACGTACAAATATTAAGTCCTTGTTAACACAAATTTTTCCATTAGTAATAGTTTTAAAATCTAAAACTAGTACTTGAATATTTCATCTGAATACACAGACAATATGCTATATAAATTGAGGTGGAATTCATTAAAAATATCAGTAAAACAGAGGAAGAGTACATATTATCTAAATACAGCATTTAGAGATACTACAAAGAGAAATGCAAATTTAGAGTGAGGCTTTGAGAGTTGTTACTTTACAATTAAAGTTACTTTCTAAGCTACTTTACTGTAACAAACCTTAATTTAAAAATTCAAGCACCTTGCTATTTCAGAGACTATTGTTGGTTACCTTGTCTGGACACAGAGTAGTAGCAACACTGGGAAGGAAAAAAAGACCAGAGCCTCAAGAAGTTGAAGCCCTCCTACAAAATTTTAGGGTATGAAGAGGTGTGAAGGGCTTTAAGTAGAAACCAAGCCTCCTGCCTCAGCTGTTTGGTATTTTCAAGGCAGGCAGGGAAAGTGCTAAAATCTGTGCTTAGGTGATGACTCAATCAGGATAATAAGGCTTAGTGAGTCTTGTGGAGTTGAGGTGGTTATTTAAGCTTGCTTTGTCTAGTAGTGAAAGCCTGTAGGATTAAACTTTTATTTTCAGTAATTGAGGAGGGTCTGGTTTTGTTTTGGTCGGTTTTATGTATTTAGCTTATTCCTTGGTTATTTTATTTACCAATCTTCCCTAATATCTTATGTTGTTAATTATCCCATATTAAAAAAACTGTTGTCGGGGCTGCTTGTTTGTGTGAACTCTGCCTTTTTATTATTAACTGGAATGGGCTACTTCATTTCCTCAAGCACAGCAGTCTGTTGCGTGTCTGTGGAAACCTTTATTGCCCCATTTCAGTTATGATGCACGGAAGGAACTAGCAACAAACAATGGGGTAAGGATGGCAAAGGAAATGCTTATGGCATACCTTAGAAGCTTAACTTGAAAGGGATTTGCTCTCAAGAAGGACAAGCATCAGGCTTCACCTAAGTTGGAGCAGATAAGTTTGTGACTTAGTAATAGTCAGAGCAGAACTTTGTCCTGTTTTCTTTAATGCTTTTCTCTTCCCAAGCATCTGTCCTATCCAAGAGTAGTTTCCCATGCCATGCCAAGCTATAGGGGCTTCCTGTTAGCTTTTAGGCTGCAGACAAAAATTCCCCGCTGTTGGTGGAAATTGGTGCGTCACTTTGTGAGCCTCAGGGGTGCGGAGAGGATGGCATGGGGTGACAGGAGTCTTCAACCAGACATAGCCTGTGTCCAACAAAACTGCACAGAGGGACTTTCCTTTTGTCATGGGGTTACTCATGGCCACCTGGGGCAGCGAGCTTGGCACTATTTTCTGAAAAAATTAGGGGGTTTTTATTTATTTGGTCAAGTGACATGTTGTCTCTTTCCAGGGGAGACCTAAAAAACATTGTTTGGGGCTTGTTCCGCATTATGGTCTGCGGGATTTGGACTGGACCCAAATTACTAAAATTGCCCTGTTTATGTCCTTTCCTATCATTAGATCGTGTGAGCCAGAAGTATCCTGATATCAAAACATCTTCATTTATTTTGCTATTTAACCTCTGAATGGCAAGTGATTAGAAAAGGCATATTATTATTATTATTATTATTATTATTATTATTATTATTATTATTATTATTATTATTATTATTATTATTATTATTATTATTATTATTATTATTATTATTATTATTATTATTATTATTATTATTATTATTATTATTATTATTATTATTATTATTATTATTATTATTATTATTATTATTATTATTATTATTATTATTATTATTATTATTATTATTATTATTATTATTATTATTATTATTATTATGCAAATATGTTAAATTATATGTTGTGCTGCAGTGAAACTCAACATGAGAGTCTCTCAAGCCATTGGATCAATCCAGGCTACTAGAGTCAGGAAAAGGGAAGCAATCACTTTGAACTCCAGGTATATAATTTTCTCCTTTTATTGAGCTCTTTGACAGAGAGCACAAGATGTAAGGATACATTTGGCCCATGCTTGTATTACAGGAAAATATTAAGGAAAGGATTTTGAAGTAGGTGCTTTCCATTGCGTGTAACCCTCACACAACAGAGCAAGTAAAATGAAGGCTGATTTTTAGCTGTACTTGCAACTTTTTTTTTTTTTTTTATTATTCCAGAGTGAGAATAACCCTGGGGTTGAGCAAAAGAATGCCTTATACTCTTGTGCAAAGGAAATGCACTGTTGTAAATTCTGTCATGGACAGCAAAGATCACAGGTCTTCTTTGCTGCTTGGCCCACTCAATTTAATAGGATTTAATAAAGATTCTTCTTCTACAGCTGTTGACTAGAAGCTCCTCAGATTAGCAAGGAAGCCAGAACAAATGCAGGATAATAACATTATCCCTCTTGGTATTAACATCTTTGGGATCCGTGTTTGTGTATAGGCAGTCCAGGAGCCAGAGGCTTCATTTGTGCACTGAATTTTAGGAATCAAGGCCAACCTCCTGCATGTCAGAGTGTGAAGGGTCTCTTCTGGGCTCATCATACCTTGCTTTCGTAAATAATGCTCCCCTGTGATCCCTCTCAGAAACTGAACAAGATCTGACAAAATCGAGTTTTGTTCTGTTCCTCATAGAAAGCAGTTTTATAACCCCATTGCTCTGCTGGCTAAAAACACTCTAATTTCTGGTCTACATTTACTCACAGATGGTGGGGTTTTTTTTGCTTTGGGTTTTTTGTACCAGCTGTATCTGCTTATATACGAAAAACTTCTGAGCACCTTCTTTACTTTTCTGAGCCTTCCTAGCTGCTTCCTCTTCCCCAGGTTTAAACACAAATTTCTAATAGGCATCTGGAAAGGTATTTCTTTACAAGGGACTTCATGGCATGTGAAAAGCCTACAGTTTCCTCCCAGGAGGTGTCATTCTCCTGGCTCTCCTTCTGAATGACTATAAATATCACCTGCCTGTCACAGGATTGTTAATGTTTGAAGTGAGAGAACCGTGAACATGCCCAGAATCCCCTGGTTCAATGAAAGCAGCTCTCTAGGTTTGTTTGCAGGGCTCTGCTGTCCTTTGCTTGTCCTTCCCTGCTCTTGGTGTCCGTGCCTTGCACCATATGTTGGGGGCATGGTGGAAGAAGTGTGCAGGTGATGATTCCTGAGTCCCAGCTGTTCCTTTGTGGTCTGCAGAGACAAACAGTGTGAATGAGTTGTTTAATTGATCAGAGTTCATTTGTGTGGGATGTGTGACATCCTGAATAGAAGGGCCTTTCAGCTGCTTTTTGTCAAGATAATCTCACACATTGGCATTCATGGAGATATGAGGGTATTTTGATGGGTGGTTTTAGGGCTGGAGGTACTCATCAGGAAAACCATGTCCTTCCTTTGTCATGGTGTTGGGATTGCAGCTCCTAAGAAAAAATCAGAACGAAGATGATGGATGGGGAGTGTAATAGTATGAAGTCTTACTACCATAATTCTGCATATAAATTGATGTCCTTTGACTTAATGTTTTGAGTTGTCTGTCTTTGTTTCTAGGGTATATAGAGCAACTGCACTCATCTTCAGGTGGGCATAAATCTGGATCTTTCATTTTATTTTGAGAGGAGGGTAGCTTCTCCTCTGTATCTTGTGAACCCCCATCATGGGGATTTTGTTGCTTAGAAGCACAGATAAACTGAATGCTTAACTGCTTTAAGTAAGACCATTGTACGCAGGCCAAGTATTATTTTATAGATAGTAAATGGCAATTCCTTCTCTTCCTGCTGATACAATACCTGTTATGAAAGCTGTCTTAGCTTATTGTTACTTCTGAGGGCCAAATAACCAGACTCTGCTACTGACTGCAATCATGTGACTACAAAAGATGTGTAAATGCCTGTTGATAAATGAGGGGAAAAAAACACAACTCATATGCACCAGAAAGGATAAATAGTCACAAAATCAATCATTTCGTTTGGAAAAGTCT
Organism: Pardalotus punctatus; assembly: GCA_013400915.1. Classification (NCBI taxonomy): domain Eukaryota; kingdom Metazoa; phylum Chordata; class Aves; order Passeriformes; family Pardalotidae; genus Pardalotus; species Pardalotus punctatus. The sequence goes on from VZTX01023071.1 coordinate 46,690, forward strand.
TGCAAGGTCAGAGTCAAAATGGAAACCTAACACTGCCGAGTTTGCCACTAAACCATGTCCCTAAGTACCTAAATATCCCAAGAGATGGCGACTCCACCAGTTCCCTGGGCAGGCTGTTCCAGTGCTTGGCAACCCTTTACATGAAGAGTTATGAACAGGGTCTGTGGGGTGGGGTACATGCTCGGCACATGAGAAAACTGACTTTCTGGATTGCTTTTTAGCCTCAAACGTGAAAGTGCAACAATTTCAGGATAGGTGACAGCCTCATCCTTCCTGATGAGTCAAGAAATCAAAAAGAATTGGAAGAGCAAAATCTTCACTGGAATAGTTAAAGTATTGTTTTCATGCCCAGGAATAAGGGAAGTCCTAATTATCTTGGTACCAGTTAACTGGAACTTTAAAAAGCCTTGTGGTGCCAGTTTGTTGGGGTTTTCTTGTCTGGGAAGCGATAAAACTAAGTAATTTAACACCATTTCTTTTAACGTTACTGATGAGTTCTTTGTTCTTGAAACAACAGTTACATGCGGCAATTAAAGTACACTTCACTAATGATCTTGTGTTAAAAATGCCTGTCCTAAAAAGTAATTACTTATCCAGCTGATGGAAATAAATTTCTTTCTTTGAGTAATTCATAGCTGGTATGGTTGTGGCAAAAAAGGTACCAAAAGAATACTTAATTCAAGAACTTCTGTTCTCTCTTGGTCTATTGACTGAGAAAAGTCATGAGTAATATGAATGATACACCTTTGCTGGCTGTTCTTGGGTCAGGTTTTAGTGCTGTGCAGGTGTTCTCTGTGCTTTGGTCTTCTGCCTTGAAGATTTCAGATATTGAGTGGTATGATCTCATTCCACAGAATTCCAGTAGTTTTGGTGATGGACCTTTAATGATTGTTATGTTTTTTTATAATGAATGCTATATTCAATTACTTAATGATTTTGGTTGAATACTGCTTTAGTTATGTTAAATACTGTGTCCATTGATGTATAAAAATGATGTACTTGAAGCTGACTTGAGAACAGACGTGAAGCTTGGAATTCATATACTCATGGTGAGATGTATTAGTAAGGAGGTGAAGCTACTGCTTCTTCCTCCTCTTTGTAGTCTCTCCCTCATGATACAGCAAATGAAAAATGGAAGGTCAATGCATGCATTATATAGTTATTCTTTCTGTGTGTATATGAAGGGTAGCCAGGCTCCAAGAGCTTCTCTGCCATGATTTTCAAAAGTGGAATTAGAAATAATCAAGTTTTGCATGGGATCAGTTCCATCTGCAACTGCAGGCAGCCAGTGTGTGATGTGAAGGCCAGTCCTGCTTTAATCTCGACACTCAAGGTGTGAGTTGTTGTTTCCTCTGCTCCTTGGCTCTGTTTCATGTTTCAAAGCTCTGAATCACGCCTGGCCAGCGCAAATGACCCCTGGGCTCAGGTTGGATTCTCCAATGTATATTTTTGCTTGTTTGGAGGAAATTGAGCACTCTGAGTCACATCACAATTCCCGAAATGAGAAGTGGAGATAAGATTTTCTGACTCCTGGGGTTCCACTCCAGACAGAGTGGAGACTGCCTTAGGCAGCCTTGAGAAATTCCAGTGTCTTTGTAGCAGTTGCATTGGCTACCTTATTCACACTTAATCAGACACAGAAGCTGAGGGATGAGTCTGTTTTTGGAAATTATCTTTTCTTCCCATCTAGTCCTTAGGGGAAATTTGTGCTTTAAATCCTTTGTCTCTTAATTTCTAAAGAATTAGTGTTGCAAGCTCCTCTCCAAACAGGAAACACCTTCACTACTGGCACTGGAACTCCTTTTCCCTCTTCAAGGCTGGCTAAAGCTCTTACTTCTCCTCTCCTAGTGAGTGTCACTGTGGGTGAAACTGGAGGTTTTTCCATTACTTCAAAATTTCAAGTAGTTCTACGGCTCTTTGCCATAGGATAAATGTCCATTATACAAAGCCTTTTGATATAAATACTTATCAAGTGTTTTAATTTAGGAATGACAAAAATATCGTCTAGGAGAGAGATGGAACTGGATTACTAAGAGGCACTTAATGCTCTGTTTTTTTCCAGTTGATATGTAAATGCAGATGTAATCTTGTAGATAAAGAACCAGTCTTTTAATAAGACATGGGAAATGAAACTGTCTTTTTCTACATGTACAAATGTACCCATAGGAAAAGTACTCTATGTGCTCTGGTAACCTGAGGTCTCACCACATTCCGTGTTTTTCTTGGATTTGTGATTTCTGCAAGTTCAGCTGAGTTTTAGATAAAGTAAAATAACTTTCCACTGCATAGAATTTTCATAAGCTACTAATAAAGATACTGAAAAAAATTATTCTCAACCGAAGACTTAATTTCCAACAGAAAGGCAAACTCTATGAAACTCCTGTTTTAGCATTTCATGGCCTCATTGGAAAATTTTCCTTTGAAATGTTGTCTCTACAAATCGATCCACCACTTCTTGTTACGCACCAAGTGGACATGAAACATTGTTGATCAAATGCCTCCTAAGTACTCTAAAATACCTTTTATCTTTTAGAAGATTGTAGAGATTTCTTTCATCTACTGCCCTTTTCTACAGTGGAGTGGGAATAAAACAGTTCTCTTGGACAGGTAGTGTTCTTTGAAAAACTGCATTTTGAGTACTGATTACAGTTGCTATATTCTCATTTTATGGTGATTCCAGCTAAGCATTCTTTCACTTGTTTCCTCATAATAATGTCTCATGGGACAATATTAAAAGTCTTAATTATAACAAACCGTAGTGCACTATTGTTTCTTTATTACTGATGCAGCCTTGAGGCTCAAACCAGGCTGATCTGCCAGGAACAGATCAATCATATCAATGCCAGCTGTTCTTGACAGCTTAGCAGCCTTCTGCTGGTTTTTCAGTTGTTTTCTTTAATTTTTTTTTGTTGCTGTTCTAATACTTTTTCTAGGTATTCATGTGGAAGGCCTGGCTTCTAATTACCTTGATCTTCTTTTCCAAGATACAGGGAGGCAATATTTGCTGTCTTTTAAATAGCAGACCTGGCTGAGTTTTGGTTTGGCTTTTTTTTATTCCTAATATGTTTATACAGCCCTTTCTTACCCTTTATGTCTCATAGTGGCCTCTCAAGTAAACCTTCCAACTGGAAAATTAGTTGTGGCTACATAGTTGTCAAGGCTCCTTTCTTTGTAAGGGAAAAGAGGTGATCTGGAGTGTTCCTATTCACTATAAAAAGCTGGGCTTTCACTTATGGAAGTGAAAGTCTGGACTATATAGGAACAGGAAGTGTTCAGCATTTCTAAAAATTTGACTAAAGTTTAGAGTCTCCTATTTTTCTGGCAGAGAGGAGTTGTATTAATTTTAAGGAACTCTCTCTGTGTCATGTAGCACAAGAGGAGAGTGACAGCTTCATCCAGGTCTGTACAGCACAAGAAATGAGGCTCTTATGTTCCCAAATCAATTGGCAGTGGAATAAAAAACCAGAAATGTGAAATAACTTTGAGAAGAGAACAAATCAGTAACACAGAAACCAACTAAGGTCAGGCTGCATGGTGTTTCTGGCTTGATTATCTACAGTTCCACCTAAGTAACTGTATCACAGGTATTTTTCCTGAGATACGTATGTAACTTAGCATCCAATATGAGTTTTAAGTCATAGGAATCCCAGTCTTCCTAAACAGCAGGGTTGAAGATTCTAAAGTGCCTTTGACTTTTAATGAAGAGGTTTTAACCTCTATTGTGTGGTTTTGAGAATGATTTTCAGGCTTTTTTTTCCCTGAAAATTTTGCCTTCATCTTCCAGTACGTTACAGGGAACTAAGAATATAATCAGTGGGTATCAGAATTCCCTGGGAAAAACCAAAAAGAGCCCCATGTCAATGAGGCATAAGGGAATACAGCCAACAAAAAGAAGCAGTCTTTTTTTAGGCTGGAATTTTTACAAGAGTATTGCTTGCAGGCTTTGGTGTTTTGTTATTTTTGGGGGAGGTTTCTTTATCTACTGCAGACAAGAGGTCTCAGACAGCCCCTGCAGAGGAAGACTACTGTAAATTATGAAGTAAGTTCTTCCTTCCTCTGGAAATTCCATTGGCAAAGGAATTCTGATAAAGTTTCCTCAGAGCTTTCTTCAGAGTTTCTGCCATGACAAGGATGAGCGCTTACCAGTAGGAAGCTCATTAAGTGACTTGGAAAAGGGAATATCCAGGAAAAGGCGTGTGATTTTCTGCCTTTTGGCCTCTGGGAGGATAAAAACTGTCCTGGAGTTGTCTATAATTTTTTCTGTGCATACAGTTATAACAGCTGATCAATGTTATAAAAAATAAACATTAGCTTGTTTTAGAATAATGTTTACAGAACCCCTGTGAAATTAGGCCCTGCTGCCTAAAATGCCACCTTCTGTCTGTGTTCTTCAAAATGATTTCTTTGATGGGCAGAGATCTTTGGCTACTTGACAAGTTGGGGTTGTTTTGTGAAAAAATTGGGAATTTGTACCAGTTGATATGTTAGCTTGGAATCCAGAAGATGCTGATTTTTATTCTGTAAGAACAGGCTCAGGCTCCAAAATTAGAGCTCCAGCATGTGTATGAACTCTAACTATGCTTTACAGATATGAAATGGGTGCTACTCTGCCCTGCTGTTGCTGACAACCCTTGTTGAGTCCTTTGCGTGTTCAGCCTCATTAAACCCCATCCATAATGGTGAAGCTTTATGCAGTAGTATAATTAATCAGGGTGTACACAATAAACGTGCATAAATTCCTAGAGTATTGTCTTGTTCACCTGAAATATTATGTGCACCTGTTCAGGAGCTGTAACTCTATTGAGATCAGGACATTGAAGAATATGGTCCAAGGGACACTACAAAGCAAGGTCTGTGTTTCAAGCTTGACTGCTACAAGTGACTGATGAATGTGTATTGTGAGCAGGGCTGTAGAAAAGCACCAGAAATCCTGGAGCTGGCAAACTTCACCACAAGTCAGAGCTCTGCACAGCTGAGATCCACAAGGAAGAGCTTTGTCCAGTGCTGTGGTACCCATTTTTGCTCCAGCTTAGTTAACCAGCTTTGAGTGTTGGTGCCTTTCCTACTGAGATACCAGAAGAACTGGCACCTTCTTGCTGCAAAAAATTGGAATCTGCTTATTCATGCAACTAACTCGAACTAACCGTCCTCCTCCTCCTTAACATCCTGGAATTGTGTGTTTCTGTCAGTAAAAGTTTGTAATGTGGCACTTGGCAGTTTGTCAGCACAGTCTGTCTTTCTGGGAGGGTTGGTCTGGCAAGGGGAAATATCCATCTTGACGTGTGGGAGGGCCAGATCCTGGGATTTTCCAAGAAATTTTTTTCCATGCAGAATTTCCCGTCTCATGGAGGACAGGCTAGCTGAGGGAATAAAAGGCTGTAATAAAAGGCAGAGCATCACAGAGTCCAGACACTTGGAGCTGAACTTGGTTTTCGAGTCTGAGTTCATCCACTCAGCTGCAGAAAGCAGTCACTGGGAAACAGCGCAGAGGAATTCTGTCACTTGGAGAGTGCAGCTGCAAACTGTGAGTAGAAATGGACTTTGCTATTCTGTTTCATTGCTCAGCTGAAGAACTGGACAGCTGGAAATATGTGTTCACATTCTTTAAAAGTTGTTTACATTTAAAAGATATCTTGATATTAAAAACTGTTTTAATATTAATAATTACCCACAAGTGGAAATCCTACTTAAGTCTTTAGAATAATTGTTTAAAAGTGTGTAGGAAAAATTGCATGGACAGTAGTTTATGTGGAATTTTAACAGCTCAGTATTTCTTTTTTACAAATGTGTTTCTTTGATTTCTCATAGCCATCTGCTTAAAAGATAGAGAAAACTCTCCGAAACATGATTTGCCTGCAGTTCCTATCTCTTCTTACCTATGGTAAGTATGCATTTCTGTGTGTAGAAAATGAGTTGGATGGCAATATTAGTGTAACTGTTCTCTTTGAGCTCAGCATCAAACAGAATTTTTGAACCCGCCCTAATTAACCTGAGGCTGTGTTCATACAGAAACACCTCTGGATGCAATGGCACATTTCCCCTGCTTGTTTGTCAAAGCCATAATTGGCTCCTATAGTCTACTGTGAAGTCTCAAAGTCTTTTGTGATCAGACATAGTTTCACAGGCTGAAGTCCCTGTGCTTGAAGCTGACTTGCCTGGTTTGAATCTTGCCAGGTGATTGTATATAAAATAATTGCCACTAGTTTTTATGCCATTTCAGATACTGACAAGTTTGCAATATTTATTGAGCTTTAGATGTCCTCTTCTAGAGAGAGAGGAGGGGGAAAGTCATACACCAACTTTTGGATATCTTTTCATTCTAGGACTTACAGTGCTGCAGGGGGTGAATGGGTGGACATACCATTATTCAGACACAAACATGACCTACAGGGAAGCAGAGCTGTGGTGCAGAGAGAAGTACACTAACCTGGTTGCTATCCAGAATAAGGAGGAAATCAAGCATCTCAATGAGTTTTTGCCCTTCAATCGGGGTTACTACTGGATCGGAATCAGAAAAATTAATGATGTATGGACCTGGACTGGAACTAATAAAGAACTGACAGAAGAAGCAAGAAACTGGGCTTCAGGTGAGCCAAATGGCAAAGGGAACAACGAGGACTGCGTTGAGATCTACATCAAAAGAGGGAAGGATGATGGCAAATGGAATGATGAGCAGTGTGAGAAAAAGAAGGTCGCCTTGTGCTACACAGGTATGGTGTGATAAAGGTCATTCCAGTGTGTCCCTGTGGTGAGATGGTGGCTGGGATGAGTTGTTTAACTTAATCTTACATGGCAGCTACCTGACACAGTAAGCATTTGTACTCTTATGCTTAGTTACAGGGTTGCAGTTGTTCTTGTTCTAAGATTTAGATTAATCTCACCATTTAGCTCCAAGAATATTTTGCATCCTTTTAGGGGAAAATCAGCAAACCTTCTCTGTAATCAGTGGGGAGATGCAGGCTCTTTCAGATGGTAACTTCCATCCCTCTCTCAGCTCTCTCAGTTAACAACTGCTCCTTTCAAAGCATCTGTCTGCTGACTATAGACCATTGGATTAGATAAATGCTTTGTGTAGAGGTGGCTAATGCTAGGTGCAAAAAAAAAAAATATCAGAGTCAAATATCAGCCAAATTAGAGTTGTGGTGAGTTAATGAAGAATGTACCTGTTGAGGATTTCTACCCACCCCATAGTTTTTTTTTTCCTTTTGCATTTTAACATTGCTAATATCTACCTGAGAACTAGTCTTGGAGTTTCCAACCAGCAGAATCCTTTTCCTTGAACTAGTCTGTAAAAGGTGTTTTACCAGAAATTCTTCAGTGAAATGAGAGGATAATCTAAAGTACCAAACCCTCTGATTTTCTTTTACTATACAAAGGGCTTGTTTAGTGTCAGAAAGATAAACAGTACTAGCTAGGTTTTATTCGTGGCCATTGCTGAATATTTCATAATTTGCTCTATTTTTTTTTTCCAGCTTCTTGCAACCCATCTCTCTGCAGTGGCCATGGAGAATGCGTAGAGACTATTAACAATCACAGCTGCCATTGCAACCCTGGCTTCTATGGGCCTGAATGCGAGTTTGGTAAGATTATTTCATTCTGCTTTTTGACCAACTCTTGCTAGCTAGTTTTCAGTTTGGCTTCTTGGTTTTATCTGCTCATCCAGGGAGTCTGACTGTGCACCTTCTTGTGTTCCTTTGTAGTTAAGAGCTGTGATCCACTAAAGAAACCTGATCACGGGAGCCTTGAGTGCCACCATCCATTGGGGAACTTCAGCTACAACTCATCCTGCACAGTTCAGTGTGAGGAGGGCTATGAGTTGACTGAACTGGAATCTGTTCATTGTACCTCTTCAGGGGTCTGGTCTGCCCCCCTTGCAGCATGCAGAGGTGAGCTTTTCACCCAGAAGAAATCAAAATAGGGACATTTTGGATTGTAAATAGTTGCTGTCATGAGCTACAGTCCTGACTTAAGAGCCAGTTTCCCTTTTTGAGATATTTCCCCTCCTGTCTCCCTTCTGAGATGGGGGCATAGCAGACCCCTTTCTAAAGCTGCTCCTGTTTAGTGGGTGTGTTGCCAAGTTTCATAAAAGACAAAAACTTTTTGCAAGTGTTGCAAGCTAAGCACTGTGTTATCTTTTGTGCTTTTCAGCTGTGACCTGTCCTGCCTTGGAAATGCCTGTCCATGGGGCTGTGAACTGCTCCCATCCCTCCGTGCAGCTCACCTGGGGTACCACCTGTGAGTTCACCTGTGAGGAAGGCTTCACCCTGACAGGACCAGCTACACTGCAGTGTGGATCCTCTGGGGCCTGGGACAGACAGCAGCCAAGCTGTGCAGGTACCTTTCCTTCTCCCTGCTCACCTGAGCCCCCTCAGGACTCTCAACATTGCCATGTTGTTCTCCTGAAGGATCTGTGCTGATTCCTGTTGTGCTCCTTGTGTTGCAGCTGTGAGGTGTGAGGCTGTCCCGTGGCCAGCAGAAGGCTCTGTGACCTGTGACCACGCTCCTGCAGATCTCACCTACGGCTCACGCTGTGATTTCCAATGCAGTGAGGGATATGTCCTGGAGGGCTCATCTAGCACTGAGTGCACAGCACAGGGACAATGGTCAGAGCCAATGCCAAAATGCAGAGGTAAGACTTGCTGGGCTGGAAACCATCAATTAAGGCTTCAGGTAGCTCGAAGAATCTGAAAAGACTCTCTCAATCCAGTGTAATTAAAGAGTAACTTTCATCCCCACTGTGTCTGTAGCACTTTTCATAAACAGATCTCAAGGTGGGGTCATTCAGCCTCTTGTAGTAGTGAGGAAAAAGCAGTGCAGGGTGACTAACAACACTTGGAGCAGTGTCCCCAGCACACATAATAACACACTTTTGGAGCGGAGTGTTCTGACAGGGATTCTTTATTCCCTAAACCCCAAATGGGATTCAATGTCTGTTTATGCAGTCCAGAGTAGAGAATAATCTGGAGCCATTCCCAGGATAACTTGTATGCCTTAGGTGTATGTTTAAGGGTTCTGGCTGCACTGTGCAACCTGCTAAAATCACTGTTTCTGAGACACTGCTAGGTCTGAAGGGAAATACTGTGGCTCTGTAGGGGACAGCTCCAGGCAGGGCACATCCTCTTGTCAGCTCCTAGAAGAGTGTTTATCTTGACCTAGTCCAAGCTAAGCTGTATGCTGTCTCTTGTGCTTTTCAGCTGTGACCTGTCCTGCCTTGGAAATGCCTGTCCATGGGGCTGTGAACTGCTCCCATCCGTCCGTGCAGCTCACCTGGGGTACCACCTGTGAGTTCACCTGTGAGGAAGGCTTCACCCTGACAGGACCAGCTACACTGCAGTGTGGATCCTCTGGGGCCTGGGACAGACAGCAGCCAAGCTGTGCAGGTACCTTTCCTTCTCCCTGCTCACCTGAGCCCCCTCAGGACTCTCAACATTGCCATGTTGTTCTCCTGAAGGATCTGTGCTGATTCCTGTTGTGCTCGTTGTGTTGCAGCTGTGAGGTGTGAGGCTGTCCCGTGGCCAGCAGAAGGCTCTGTGACCTGTGACCACGCTCCTGCAGATCTCACCTACGGCTCACGCTGTGATTTCCAGTGCAGTGAGGGATATGTCCTGGAGGGCTCATCTAGCACTGAGTGCACAGCACAGGGACGATGGTCAGAGCCAGTGCCAAAATGCAAAGGTAAGATTGTTGGAAAGTGCAGTTTTCTGGTCACTGGGAAACACATAGAAATCCATATTCCTGTAGGGCCCTGGCTCCAAACTAACCTGTGCTCCCATGTTCTCAGCTGTGCCTTAGAAATGCATGCTGATGGCTCTGAGCTGCTCCCATCCCAAAGTCAAATGAATTTGAAAATAAAGTGTACATCTACTAGTGCAAAAAATAGGGCTAAAACCAAGAAAATCTTTAATGACTCTTAACCATTTCTTTTTGTGTTTCAGTCATACAGTGTGAACCACTGAGCTCTCCTGAGAAAGGCTCTATGGATTGCTCCCATGGGGCTGGGATCTTCACTTACAACACCTCCTGCCACTTCAGCTGCCTGGAAGGATGGAGTCTCAATGGCTCTCGTGTTCTTGAGTGCAGCCATTCAGGAAACTGGAGTGCCAGCCTGCCCACATGTGAAGGTATTTTGCCTGTGACCAGCCACAGAGGGGTGACACTGGGTTTCTAGTCAGATGAGGTGTGGAAGGGTGGTAGTGGTCGTAATACCAAGCAGTGAGCTAGAACATCTAGTGAAGTCTGTAAATTCAGAAGCCCAACAAAATCACTCAGTATGTTTGAAAATAGAAGGGAAAAATCCTAAAAGATCTTAGTGGAAAATGTTGATTTCTTACCCAAAAACAAAAGCTGCAACCTGATTTCAGTTTATTTTGTTTGGTTTTTAAACAAAATATTTCTCATGTTGAGCTTTTTTCATGTGAATAAAGACAAAAGCTTTTCTAGAGAAACAGAACCTTGTTGGGAAATCTGCATTCATAAGTCTGTTTCTCAGTGGAAAATTTTACAGGTTTTTTAATTTAGTGTGATAGTTTCTTGGATGAACTCCTCAGCCAAAAGACCTCACAGAGTTTTTCTCTCAAAGGCTGTAATTTCAAAGGACAGAAAGCTCAGCCTTGCCTTCTCATTCAAGGCAGTAAGACCTCTGTCACATTCCAGGCAGGCCAGTTGGAATACCCCTGGCCTGCCTGGAATGCTTTTGCTAGAGGTCCTAAAAGCCCAATTCCACTTTTATTTGCTTGAGCAGAATTTATATCCTTGAATAATTTCATTGATCTCAGCAAGATTGTTCAAAGAGGAAGACAGGGAGTTAAAACATGAACTGAGACATGAAAAATAAGAGGAGCACAAATTGCCGTGGGAGGCTGGCGGGTAGACAGACCCTGGTGTAGGGAGCTGTGGCAATGGGTAGGGTAATATTTAGTGTGCAGCTTTTAACTTTGTGTACAGGAAGTGTCCTGTTTCATCAAGAAAAAACTTAAGTGTTACAAGATGCAGTTCTGGTTCCTCTTGAAGAGCATGAGGAAAGGGAAAAAGTAGAGAGGGCTTTGAAGACCACACATGGCCCTTGATCTCACTGAAACCTTTTCATCCTTCCAGCATCTGACCAAGCCAGCTACGTCTCTGTGGGCATAGCAGCCACCTCTGCCTCTCTGCTGTCCACAGGATCAATCCTCCTTTGGCTGGCAAGGCGCTTCAGGAGAAAAGGTGAGCAGTGGGTCTGGTTTATTTATCTCCTGAAAAATTTTCAGTGAAGCAAAACCACCCCAAAAACCTCCAAAGCTTTATACTTTGCTTTGCGAAAATGTGGTAATTCCCATACTTAGACAAATTCCAAAATTATTTTCAAGGACCCTGCATACAGGGCCTGATGGGGTTTTGGATGAACATCTAAAAAAAGTAAAAAAAAAATAGTAAGCTCCAAATATTTAAACAGCAAGAATTAGGGCTTCTGTCTTGAAATGCTAATACCTTTTCTTATTCTTCTTGCAGCAAAGAAGTTTGTTCCTTTCAGGTAAGTTGTGTCTCGAAAAGCAACATGAAAAAATGCTGAAAAAATTTGCTAAAATCCACTTGATATAAACCTGTTGCCGTTAAAATACTTTTCATTTCTGTGTTTTATAGGAACTGGGAGGACACAGCCTCTGAAGGTAGTTTCCAAAGTGCTGGCCAGAATGTCTAGTTCAGGTGTTTCAGGTAAGCACATGTGATGGCTTCACTCAGAAATTCTCTTCCTTTTAATCCCACAAGCAATCAATCAGAGCTGCTAATTGCTGTACAACTGCTGACACAGCAATATGTGCTTTGGGATACCTAATATGCATCTTGGCATTGCATGGAAATTCCTAACAAGACTGATGGATTTATTGCTGTAGAAATGGCTGTTCAGCTCCTTAAGGATGATTGTGCTTAGCATTCTGTCCAGCTGCATATAGTATTAGGAGCATTTTTGTGCTGTTCTGCTACCTGCTGCATACACAATTCCTCTGAAATTAGAGCAAATACAAATCTGTGCCAATTTTCTGATTTATGGAGGAATTTTGTTCTCTCTGCAGGAACTGAAGCCACCTTCACTTACATCTCAGATTTCTAGAGAATGAAACTGCATGGAAATCAGCAGCTGTCCAGATGTTTTTACCTCCTGCTGACAAGATGATTTACATGTGTATGATTCAGAAATTTTGAATCAAGCTGCCTGGTATTTCCACTGCAGACAAACAGAGAGTAAAACTCTGGCCTTGTGGCCAGATACTGCCATTCAGTCATGTAGAGTTATTCTGACTGGGAGCTTGCCATCTCCTGTCCAGATGGTGAGCAAATAGAGCACTGCTGCCTAAAGAGGAGGCTGGTTCCTCCTCTGCCCCACTCAAAGGTACCGAGGTGAGGTGAAGACATGCATTATTTCACATCGCTTACTACACTGCTGGAGGTGTCTTCTCTGGAGTCACAGGGGTTATGCTTGCAGAAACAGAAGAATCAGGATGAAAAAATATTCACTGAACAGCTTTGAAACTATTGAGCTGGTTTGTAGAAGTCAATTTATATTAAGGTGTCCCAGTCAATAAATATGCCTGTAGTGGTATGGGCAATTATTTAGGTTTCTGCTGCATATCCCAGAAAACATAGATACCTTTTTTAAAAAAAATTACAATAGCACTAGGAACCATAGTGCTTATACAAGGTACTCTGGTTTCTGAACACAGCAGGTAGATCTGAAATTATCTCATCCCTGTGGGATTATGTACTGTAATATGTGTATATACATACATATTTATTTGTGCAGCTTTTACTGTGGATATTTCTAGGCTCTTAAATGTAAATGCATTGCAAAATACTTGTTCTTGAGTAGGTCTGTGGCCATTGATCAATTGATCAGATTTAATTTAAAAATAAATTGGAGGTGTTTGTAAGGATTTCATGCCTGCATATTGTTTACGAATGAAATGGAAGACTGAGATTGTATGTTTAAATATTTAAAATAGGATTTTTGAGCTGTTAAAGTCTTCAAATGAGAGTCTTTCTTAATTTATGTTTAAGTTATGATTATAAATTAAAAATCTCTCATTTAGCCTGATATGTATTGTCCTTTTTGTAACATTGTTTAATAAAATGTTTTCAATGTAATACTCTGCATTTGTAAATGTGAATAATTTAAATTATTTGGGTCAGCCAAATAATTTAACTTGTGGCTTCAACAGCAGAATGAGGGTAGGGAAAAGACTGGCTAAAAGCAAGGCTGTCCCTGACTGGAGCTTTCCATGTTTCCGTAGCAGCCAAGGACAGAGCAGCCAGCAGATGGAGCTGACTGCCTGGGACTAGCACGGCCAGGGCCGATCCCAAACCGGCATCCCCAGTTCTGAAACAGAGGAGGAAAGCTCAACGCTGTAGCCCGTGGAGCAGGTGCCTGGGCCAGCAGGGAGCTCTGAGAGGCAGGAGCAGGAGGGAGAGAAGAGCAGGAAGAGAAGCAAGTAGGTGATCTTGGTGTGTAAGTAACGGCACAAACACCTCAGCCCATCCAGGTCTTTGAAGCCCTTTCTGCTGGCAAGTTGACTGAGTGTGGGGGCCATGGGCTAACAGATGAAAGCATAACTCTGGGGATAGTGCTGACTGCTGTCCAGGGACCTCCACTCCCTCCCTGGCTTGGGCTGTAGCTGAAGACTCTGCCACGGCTGCTGCTGCGTAGGTGGCCAGACACTCCTGTGGCTACTCTTTTCCAGCCCCTGAGAAAGCCAAGGAAGCTGCACGGTAGCTCTGTAGCTGCTGCCAGGAGCCTGCCCTTGATAACAAACTCTGAGGTGCATTCCTGCCCCAGCCAAGGCTCAAGAGAAGCCATCAGGCCTGTGAGTGAGGGAGTCACTTAAGAGGTGCTGCACCGCAGGGGACAGAGCCCGTTGCTGTTTGTCCCAAACCGATTATAGAACTGAGAGTGGCTGTCAGCACTTCCACTCCCTTGACAAGGTGGGGCCCAGCCCTGTGAGCAGATGTAGAGCAGTAATCCTCAGGTTCCCTGAGGGGACGCAGAGATTAGCCCCGAACGCCCTGCTCTGAATCCCTGCAGGAGCTGTTTTCAGCTAAACCACCACACAGATCCCCTGGCCTGCCCTTGTTGTTGTCCTCTACATGCATGGCCTGCATGTAGCATCCTCTGGAGAGAGCTGCTTATCCAGCATGCCTCCCACCCTGCTGCCCAGGGCAGTCCAGCTTCTCCTTTCCTGACCAGAGCCAGTGTTTCTACCAGTTTTCCCTGGGATCTTACAGGGGCTTTATTGCTAGAAAGGAGACTATAAAATCACCCCCTCTCTTTCTGTAGGCCTTGTGACTCCTAGAGGCAACGCTCTTCTAGTGAGATCCCATTTGGCTGGGATTTGTCCTCTACTTCTCCCATGTATCCCCCTTGGCCAGACAAAGAATCTCTGAAGGGGATCTCCTTCCTTGCAGTGACTTTCAGGTTACATCTTATCCTCATAATTAATGTTAGTCCAGGACACAGGCAAAAACCTAGCCTGTGCTCCTCCAGGTTGCTTGATTCTTTATCCCCTCCTGGCAGAGCTTTTCCTGCCTCAGGATATGATTTACCAGTTATGATGGCATGGTGTGCCCAGGCCTTGAGGAGCTTCAGGAAGTCATTTTATTTGTAATGGATGTATCTCTGCCAGTGCCTGGGAACACAGCTCTTGTTTGCTATCTGTGTAGCTCCCGTGCTGGCAACAATGGCCATGGGAATGCTGGCTGCCAGGCAGTCCTTTAGTCATTCCATTGTGTCACTCCTCTGTATGCAGTGCTGAGCGACCACTGATGGACCACAGGATCTTTGCTGGAGGGACTTTCCTTATTTCCTGTTGTTCCACTTCCCTTAAATTCCTCATCTCTCCCTGGGCCCATGGCATTGTTCAGAATGGGATCTGTGTTCTGCCTGGCATCCTATTTTGGTGCGGATGTCTGCTTGTGCTGTGACCTATGGAAGCTGTGAAGGTGACATTAACTGGGAGGCACGCATGTCCTTTCACAGCTCTGTGTGCTTTCTGCTTGGCAAGGGCATGGGTTTTGTGGAGTAACTTAACACATTCCTGATGAATCGAGCTACCCAGGGTGGCTTCAGCTTTTTTACTTCTGCACTCTGACAGAAGGGGACTTAGAAACAAAATTTCACTAAAAGTCTCAGACAGGCAGTGTTTGATTTGGGGGTGGGTGTTTCTCTGGGCTTTGGTGATATGGACAGTGTAAGACCTGCAGAGATTGGGTTTGTGCCTTCTGTTTTCATAAGCAATTAGCCATCAAACAAACAGTCATTTACCAGGGCCTGGCTGAAGTTGCCTTCCAAAATTCCAGTTTTTAAGGACTGGCCTGGACCCAGCATTTGGCCAGTATTTCTCTTGTGAAGATAAGTCCCTGCTCCAAACTCCGGAGGCTGCACATCCTTGCAGCTCCTTGCGTGCTTTGCTGAGGCCTGGCAGTGGGGACTCTGGAGCAGCAGCTCCCGCAGGAGTTGGTGTCGTGATCCAGTCACTGTAACCTGCTCGGCTCCTGCTCTGAGAGCTGTCAGAGGATATTAGGGCCAGGAGGCCAGACTGCAAAACACAGTGGCTGTGCAATGCAACATACTCAGGCCTCTGTGAGTCTGGTTTCTGTCCTGAGCCTTGCTGCTGTTTGGATTCCTCTGGTCCTTGCAGGGGGCTGGCTCCATTCCTTTGGCTTGAGCATGCTGCTCGTGTGTGGCTGGTGGTGTTTTGAGAGGGGTTTTCAGTCCACAGACCTAGAGGAGCAAGTTGTGGTGAGCTCTCTGTCAGGGACAGAGAAGTCCACAAGATTGCTGCTCCCTGGAAGCCATGACTCACATCAAATGAGAAATACAGCCTGGTCTTGCCCAGGGACAGACAGGACGGGCTGCTGGTAGTAACGGGCAGCAGGAGCTTGGTGGAGGGCAGAAAAGCAAGTACCAGAGCCAGCCTGTCACAGCATTTGCACAGCTGTCCTGTGGAGCTCCCTAGCCTGGTTTATGGTCTCTCTTCTGCACACCTGTAGGAAGAAACAATGAAAATTGCAGGTTAGATTTGATCAGTGAAGTCAAAACTTCCTGGACTGTTTTTGCTACTTACCTGGCACTATTAAATCTCACACAGAAAGGATGCAGACTTGGCTAATGCAGAAAGAAATCCACAGCCCAGAAAGTGTTTCCACAGCTGATGATGGCCAGTGCCTTTTCCAGCTCAGAAAAGCTGCTGCCAAGAACAGGACAGCGTGCAAAAAGCACAAATGCCTCCTACACAAGGCAGCAGATGCCCCCAGGCAGCTGCCAGCAGGTTTTCTACCTGCCTTCCTACTTCAGGGAAGGACATTCCCTGAAAAGCCCAACAGTTGCTTTGACTTTCAGCCTGGGCCAAGTGGGACCTTCATCAACTTCTCGCCTCACCAGCTGCCATGAAAGCAGCGATGGCAGGTGTGAAATTGCAGGTGACTTGCTTGCTTCTGGCACTCCAGTGCTGTCATTTTTGGCTTTTGACAGCCTCTGAGTGCGCAGGACGAGGGAATCGCACTGAATTCATGCTTCTGGAGCAGGTCTTGGGCCATAGAGCATTTGGGTGGAAGGAAGAGGGTTAAAGGGGAGATAGGAAACACTTTGGTCAGGGCTTATTCCATAGGATGATTTCTGGGAAAGGAGGGGCTGCAATCAGGCAGGATGTATTCACTTTGGGATCTTGGGAAATCAAGCTCAGCCTGGCCCAAACCAAGGGGAAAATATAGCACAGCCCAGACAGCGTGAAACAGTGATGTCCCCACTTTACCTCAGCTCATGTCAGTGCAAACAATCCAGATAACATAAAAATCAGACATGGTGGAATGCTGTCATTACATGAACAACCAAGATATCCCATGGGGAAATGATACAGTTTGAGCAGAAAGACAGTGGGGGTTGTCCTGGAAAGTCCTATCCTAAGATAGAGAGAAAGGGCCCTCTGCAGTCCTCACAGTATTTCCTCCTCCTCCTCCTCCTCCTCCCTTGTATCAGTTGGTACCAGGGATCCTAGGTTGATCCCTGGGTGGAGAGCAGGGTATTCTGACTGTCACAGGCTCTTCCCACACTGAAGTCTCATGTGGATGGCTCCTGAAGGCAGCAGAGGAAAGCTCTGCAGGTAAGTTAGGAATTTCTGGGTCATTGTCAGAGAATGGAGAAGATCTTTTCTACTTCACTTTTGATCAATGCAATCCCTGAAAACAACCAGATGCAGCAGAGGTTCTTCCATTCTGTCTTCTAATCCATGCATTCCTACAATTGAGCTTAAAATTTGCATTTTAAAAATGTACCAGACATACAAAGTGTCTTGTAAAGTAACTGCAACTACTGACAAACAGATGTTGGGCTCACAGAATTCACATAAGTGCTGAAAAGAAGTCAGACACATGTCCCCATTTTCTCCAGACTGCTATGTGTCCAGCTTGGCTGCATTAAATTCAGAAGTGGTCCCTTTAGGTGCTGACAAAAGTGTTTCAAATGCTCCCAGATAAAACCAATCACATACACACTCACAACTGGTAGTCAATGCTTTTGTTTTGTCACTTTTGCTTCTTGTTTCTTTGCACACACAGAGGGCACATTTTGGTTCTCAGGCCATTAAATGGTGAATGAAACCTCACAACATCCTTCCCTGTCTCCTAAGTGGGAGAAAGTCTTGCAGGTCAGCCTTTTTGTGGCTGAAATGGTGATGGAGACTCCATGCACTTTAAAAGCAATTTATTCATGTTCTTGCATGAGCGGCAGAAATGGCGATGGTTGCAAACAGAAGATGCTCTACTTACGTGAAGTGTAGCTCTAGATTCCGCCTTAGAGAAATGCACGGTGCAAGGATGAACCATCTGGAGGAGTTTGAGGAACAGGGACTCCCCCAAATTTCTCAATGAGCAAAACTAACTCTGAAGAGCAAGTTTATCCTTGAGCTTACATCAGAGGAAGGAACTTGTCATAGTTCAGAAAATAGGATTTGAAGGGCCCTGAGAAGTTGCCTACTTCAAACCCCTGTCTCCGAGTGAGTTACACTGCAGGTGGAAGCTGGTGCTGTTCACCCTGTGCAATAAGCAGGGGCTCTCTGACAGGAACCTGGGTAGCTCTCACTGCAGTGGAACCCCATGTCTGAAAGGATGTTCCAAGCAACCCCAGGGATTTGGGTTGCAAGTCCCACTAAACCATATCCCAAAGTGTCACATCTATACATCTTGTAAATACCCCCAGGGATGGGGACAGAATGATACTGAACTCCTTAAAGGAGAGCTTTGGGACCTTCCCAGGAAGAGCAGAGAACCTGTACCAGGGGAATGCCATGTCTTATTCTTACCCTCCTGCGTTCTCTTTCTGCTGCTGGGTAGGAGGCCAAACAGGCCTTTGCTCTGATCTGGGACAGCCGTCCTTCTGTTCCCATGTCTGGAGTGGGAAAATCTAAGCCTTTGGGGTGTTTGGATGCTGTGGGAACAGGTGCAATAGGGGACCTAAAAAACAACAGATCAGAAAACATATGGGCCTGCCCCAGCTCTTAATTAACCTAATTGCTGTAGCTTCCATGAAGGTCTGCATGTTTTGCTAGTGTGGTTTCCGGTGCAGGCAAGCACTGTTCCCTGTGGCAGTGAGCAGACACAATAATGCTCTCAGCAGCCCCTTCCATCCCACAAGGGGCCCAGCAGGACAGGCCACCTCCATAAAACCCAGCTGGTGGGCCCAGGGTGCCCATTCTCCTGCCTAGATGTACAGCCCACCCCTCCAAAGAGGTGCCATGGGCTTCTCTGGAGAGAGAGTGGGGGCAAGGAACGGGCTTGGAAAGCTCACAAGGGTTATCAGAGCCCAGCAGTGCGGCTTGCCTGCCTGCCCTCTGTCAGAGGAGGTGACTGGCTGATTGCTGCTGCAGGGCAGTGAGTCACTCAGGCTGCAGGTGGTTGGCTGATAAATGTATTGAGCCAGCTCACCTGCGTGTTCGAAGGCACAGTGAAACCACTGGGTATTTATAGAAAGAAACTGTGTCCTGACTGGTGCAAAAAGAACGCCAAATGCTCTTTGGTTAAAGAGCACAACTGGGCTGTAGCACTTGCTTCAGGACTTCAGACCTAGAGAAAGGGTAGTCAAGAATCTTTACTAACCTCTTTTGTTGCTCAGACAACGGCAAGGTTTTTTTCACTTCAGAGTCTCTCTTCCTCACTGAAAGAATTTGGAGAACAAAGACATTCCCAGTTTAGTTAAACATTTGTCTTTCCATGGAACTGAGTTGTAAATAAAGCTGTTGTCCTAAAAGTACTACCGATAACTAAGTTTCCTGAGGTTCAAAGATATCCTCTAACAACAATCCTTGTGTTGTGCTGCGAACTGAAATGTGAAATTGGCTGTCCAGATGTCTGGTAGTGAGCAGCCCAGCCAGCCAGCCGGCTCTTTGCAAGGGAGCAGCTATTCCCACTGATGTGTTTCACTCCAGCAGAGCCTCAATCCTCTATGAAACTCAAGGGCTGGAGACGTGAGGCACAGCAGAAGGAGCTGCCTTGAGAGGTGCAGAGATGCCAGTGAGAGAGGAGAGAGAGTGCAGTGTCTGATGTAGGCTCATCTTGTCTGGCCAGCCAAGCCAAATGTTTATCACCTTTGGATTCACCATGCTGCCCAAAAAAGCAAAACAGACGTGTAGTAGTGTTGGCAATCTCCGCAGGAACCTCCTGTCTGCCAGATTCCCTCTCTCCGCCCTCCCAGCAGGTGCCAGCTGGGTTTTTGCTTTCTTTTATCCTATGATTGTGTTTCATCAAAGCAAGCACAGTCAGGGGATGAAGAGCCTAAAGCCTTGCTAAAATTAGGCCTGATCTTTGGTCCTGTTTGCAAGTCATTTCTAGGCATGGTGATGCCTGACACACAAACTGGCTAAAATCAGGGTTTGCAAGTCCTAAGTGCAGCTATGTGTGTGTTATTGTTTGCCAAGTCCTTTGGAGCAGCTGTGTGCCTGCTAGAACAGACCAGCAGCATGCAGGCTCGGATCAAAGAGCCCCTGTGAAACAGATCTCAACAGACAAGCAGCCTCCACTATCCAACTACCTGACAAAGGAGGATCACAGGAGAAACACAAGGGATGCAATTTTGACACGATCACACCATGTTCACACAGTCCCCATGACTCAGTGCCGGCATGACACGTGTTCACTGTGGAGATCTCTGGGACTTCTGCAAGAATAACCAATGAACAAGATGTTAAGTCCCAATTAAGTTAATGGGGCTTAAACAAATATTTCAAGTTGAATGTAGTGGTTTGTGTTTTAGTGGATCTGGGTCTTGCTAAGGCTTCACTTCCTCCCTCATCCCACAGAGCTACTTAAATAACAGTGGTTGCTAAAGAGGAACTATGAACAGCAGTACAAACCCCAAAGTGCAGCTGGAAGAGCTGTTTGGAACACCTGTACAAAATACCTTCAGAGAGGCGATGAATAAGCAACAGAGGCAAGGAGGGAGAGTGAAAGGTGCGGTTTGTGACTGTTTCACAATTAGCTCATGGTGGTTTTCAAATGAAAAGGAAGTGTTGGGTCTCTGGTTTGGCTGATGGCCAAACATGCCATGGAAATCAGTGCCCAGCTGGTAGTGCTGCCCTGGGCTAGAAGAGCATTCAGTCAGTGCTGGGTGTGAAATAACAAATCGTCCAAACTCTGGTCTGCTCTTTGGGTAAGTTTGGCCTAGTTCAGGTCTTGGTGAAGACCTGAGTGACCAGCAGTGCTCTGCCAGACCTGTGCTCACCTACCTGCTGCAAAATGGACTTCTAAATGGCATGAACCAAAGTGAAGCTGATCTCATTTCTCACCAGCCTGAGTAAACCCATGATATTGCTCTGGTGCAGAGCTCTTTGATTTCTTTTTCCCTGCTATGTGGTGCCCCATAAGCTGCAGCTTGTGAGAAGGAAAGGGAAAGGGGTGTATGGGGTGTGTCATTGACTGGGGTGTCCAGGACAGGGATGGAGCACTGGTTTAAGGATGTACTTGAGGGAGCTGGAAGGATTCAAGTTCAAAATAAATAAAAGGAAGTGATTCTCCATTCTTTGTTCACTTTTCCCAGAGACTGATGTCCCAGAAGCTCCCTCTGAGTTCCAGGGAGAGATAGGGGAGATCCTGGTGTCAGCCCTGAAACAGGCTGCTCCTAGACTGTTAGAAGCTTTATAGGCCGAACCTAACACCTTACATTTCACCTGAATACAAATGGACAATCAGGCTGCTGAACACCCTTCCAGGAAGCTTTACAAGGCAGGCTTTTTTTATGGCTCCAACTATAAAGGTCTACAGCTTCTCATTTGATGAACAGACAACAGCATTTTTTCCCCTCCTAACAAGGTTTCCTTAGAAATGGATCCACTGCTGAATCCTGAGTCTGCCTGGCATATTCCGGGGGACATCTGGTGTAAATTCTTCATTATTAGATTACATTAGTTGCAGCAATAATCATTCACATGGGATTATTACATCCAAGCTTGTCTCATTGCCTTTATCCTTTCACACATTGTCTTTCCTGGTTCCCCTTCAAAGGGCTGTTGTGAGTCTGTGTCGGAGCAAGAAATTAACTTGTTAGTAATTTATGCATCATTTCCTCCAGCCACATGTATTTAGGGCAAGATCAATAAAATATAATAAGGAAGCGGGTAGGTATTGTCACCATGGGGCTGGAATAATTCCTTTGGTATCACTGTAAATCCTTCCCTCACACATGAAAATCCGCAGTCCTGTCCATCATTAGTTTATTTTGCTGGACTGTATCAACAGGACATTGATTCAGCTCTTTTGTGTGCTTGGAGAGTTCATGTTGTGCTACTTCTGCTCACAAGCCACACAAAGTGCCTCAAGTGGAGATTTAAGATTTTGAGAGAGCTGAGTTTCGCAGCCTTTCTTATGGCTCTTGTCGTGTAATTAAAGCTGTGCCATGTCACACTGGAGATTCATTTCTGGATTGGCTCCATGCTCTGGCAGCTGCTGTAATATGTTAGGTCTGAGAAAGGGAAAGGGACAGGAAGAGAGATCCAAGTGCCACAGCTAAGGGCACAGAAATCTTGCTGTTTGTGGGCACTGGGGAGGCAAGCCTGAGTGGATCTGAAAGGCCACTGGCAGGTTTGAGGGGATCTGGAGTTCCTGAGTAGTGATCTGACTGCTGGACAGCCCTTCCTGGGTAAAAACAAAAAACAAAAAACAAACAAAAAAAAAAAAAAAAACAAAAAAAAAAACCAAAAAAAAAAAAACAAACACCAAAAACCACCAAACAAAAACCAAAAACAAAACACAAAAAAACCCCAAAAAAACAAGCAAACAAACAAAAAAAAAAAAAAAAACAAAAAAAAAAAAAAAACACCAAAAACCCCAAAAAAAAAAAAAAAAAAAAAAAGAAGGAAAAAAGAAGGAAAAGAAGGAGTTTGGATCCATCTTACCCAGTGCAGTGCAAGGACATAAGAGGGGCAATGCTTGTGGCTGACAGAGTACATTGGATTTCTATGGTTCCTAAAGAGGAGTCTCTTTTCTCACCTCCTGGCTTCAATCCAGACTACCCTGCAGGGTTTCAGCTCCATGAGAACTTGAATTTGAGGAATTTGTTGCAGTTTCGGATTTCAGAATTGCCAGAATATGCAAGTAAAGTCAAACCAGCAATTTGGCACCCTTGCTAGCTCTGTATGCCTGGATTCCCTGTGGCTGCTTCTCCTGCAGGAGATGTCCTGGCACTTGGCACTGATGTGGAAGCGGCCGTGTGGCCCAACTTGGCTTTGGCTGATCTCAGCAGTGCAAAGGCTCCAAATCCTGAAAGTCTCCGGAAAGCAATTTCTTGAGACTGCTCTATGCTTTGGGACCTGCATGTTTTGTTGCTGAAAATGTGGAGAGATCTAGCAGAGGGAGGTGGTTAAAACCCCCTTGCAGGTCTGACTCACACCCCAGAGGAATACTTTGTGAAGTTGTGCGGGGCTGGGCAGCACACAGTGTACGGGATGGGGCAGTGGAGGCAGAGCAGTCCTGCCCTTCACAACCCTGGTGGTGTTGACACAGCCTGAAGGGGAGCGCAAAGGAGATGAGATACCAAGATTATCAGTTCAGACAGGGGAGAGGAATGTTGTTTGCTTGTAGCTCTTCTCCATCAGGACTGGCAAAATCCAAACATGAGGGAAGATGTCTGTACATGGTTAGAGAATGCAACAGAGATAAGAGAGCACAGGAACAAAGCCAGGGGCTCTAACTTCAGCACAAGAAAAACCGGTCACAGCACAGGCTGGTTGTTTTCTGAAAGCCTTGTGGAGACAAGGGTCTGTCCAGGTCACCTGCAAGAGCTAGTGACACTGCCCAGGAATGTGTACAGAGCATTGCTGCCTTCACACCTGCCCACATTGTCCTCAGACAGCTTCAGTGAGGCAAAACAAGCTCAGTCCAGTAACTGGAGTCCAGTGGTGACGTGGCTAACGCTGCCACCTTCTCAATGTTTGTTACCAGACAGAGTTGGTGCGGATGAGAGAAGAAAGACAACTGGCAGAGAGAAGGAGGAAAGCAGAACTGAGACAGATGCTCAGACCGGATGGATGGCAGTTGTTTGCTTGGTTTCATTCCTTTAGGAGCTGGGATTAGAAGAGAAGTTGCTTCCAGGAGACACTTTCTCAGCAGAGTTGCTTTGGACTGGCTGCTCTGGGTGGCAGGGCCTTTCCCAGGCAGCCTGTGCATCCAGCCCTTCCCAGCCCTCCCCCTGGCATTGCAACATCTCCCACTTTCCAAAGAGACAGGAGCCTGAAGAGCAAACACAGGAAACTCCAGCCCCGGTCAAGGTCTGGGAGGTAAATTTGTAACTTAGGACAGATTGTGAAGATGCTGCTCTGTAATATGTAAACACTCCTTTCTTTCTCCAACAGCCCAGCGGTGCTGAGAGAGCTGATTCCAAGCCTCCCTTCATGGTTGAGTCCACTGGAGAGACAGGACGCAGGTTGGAAATGCAGCTGGGCACGCAGGCTCCTTATTCCCTGGAGACAGGATCCTTCCCTCACTTCTGTAAGTCCTACGCTGAGCCTGGGCTCAGCTGTGGGCTGGGAGGCTGCATGGGACAGCACTGTGAGCATTGCCAAGGGCTGTGGGGTGTGCCCAGCCTCCTGGGCATGCTGCTCCTTTAGCCATCAGTGCTGATTGAACAGAGCCCTTATGGGACTTTAATTTGGGTGCAGGTTTTGGAAAGAAACACTCATAGCACTGTGCTGCACTCTCCATTGCAGGAGAGTTTAGACTCTGGGAAAAGCTGGAGGTGTGATGGGATGGATAGGCTGGGAAAGGAGGTGGCAGCTCTGTCCTTGAAGGTCTCTGCTCTGATCTGGGGAATGAAGATGGGCAAGATGAGCTTGTGTTCCTCTGTGTTTCTTCCAGTCCTGTGAGTCTGTGCTTTCCTCCCACAGTGGGGGAAAGAAAAGAGTTCAGGGTGTGGAAGGGGATACTGTATTTACTGATGGCTTATACTAAAGGAGTTCTGGGGATCAGCTCATAAAGGTTAGAAAAGAACAGGTGGAAGTTATCCATAGAGCTAGTCCAGGGTTTTCCATGAGAATAACACTTTTAACAAAGTGATGTTTCTCTAAAAACTGAACCTCACCCTAGACAAATATTGATTTTGTCAAATATATTAAATATGTGTGTGCATGTACAGAGACAGAGAGAATTCCACTGGAAAACTGTCTTAATGGCCTAATTAATTTCAGATCCCTTTGAACCTCATTTGAGTTTTGACCTCATTCAATGTATTTCACCACCTCTGCTGCCTAAGAGCTTTTTGAAATATATGTGTATCAATATTCTGACCAAAAGGAATAGATTTACTTGCCTTTATGTATTTCCAAGTCACATCAAATATAAACCAGCTACCACTTTTGCTGCTTTATTAGTAAATATGTCACATATCCGTATCAATATCAGGTTTAATGAGCATCAGCAGGTATACTATTTGCCTGATTCCTATATATCAGTGGCACAATGCTGGAACTGATCCAGTCAGATGCAAAGTAACCTTTGCACCAGTTCTGAACTCTGGGAATCAAAACCAACCTGTGTTAGGCAGATGTGTAAGTAAAGGACAGAGAGAAAATTATGTTCTTGTCTCAGCTCTAAAAAAACTGTCATGAGAGCCACAAAGGTATCCATCCTGCCAGCCTACTTTCAGCTCTCAGGAAGGAAGACACAAGATCCCTGTTTGATGCTCAGCCCCGGTCTCAGTTTCAGGCTTAGTCCCCAGACTCTGTTGTCTGGAAGTGATCCACAGAGGATTTGTCACCAGCTGCAGCCAGCAGAGCCCAGAGATGAAGTCTAGCGTGTGCTGCCCAAACCAGCTTGCAGGTACTCGCAGGCTGGCCCCTTCCACTCTGCATCTGTCAATAAAGCGAGCATCCTTCCCATCCTGACTTTTCCCAGCTGACCTTTTTAAGCCCAGTTGCAGGTTCTGCCCGATCTTCCCTTTGACAGCTCTGAAGATTCATTCTGAACGTTGCAGAGGCAGCTGGTTTAGGGGAGAGGTCTGCAACCTTTCCTGGGCTGGCCTGCCTTCCCCTTCCTCAGAGACAAGCTCACGCACACCCGAAAACACTCGCGGGGAGCTGGGAGATGCTGCCTTTACCGTGGTCCCCTTCAGACAGCGAGTTTGGAGCTGGCTTTTGCACGAGAAAGAAATGTCTGTGTGAAGTCAGGGAGCTGGGAAATCACAGGTGACTGGAACAGGAACAACTCCTACTGTAACTTTCATGTAACACCAGTGACCTCCAAGGGAGAAGGCTTTTATTGCTCAGTTACTCCTTGCAGTGGAGAGAGGACAGTAAAAGCACTTTAGTTAGCTAATGAGAAAGGTTACTCCTAGGCTAGACCTAGAGTATCGTAGCAGGCATTACTGCAGTGACAGAAGTAGAGGAAAGGGTGGGTATGTGTTTCTTGCAGATATTTTCTGCTTCAGCTGAAGTCCCAAGGGCTTCTTTACCCACAGGATGTGGCTAGAGGGTGGTTTGGAATTAGATTTCTCTTATCTTACAGTGATCTTGCTTGGTTTCTTTCCTTGCTCCTGCTGCAGTAGTTTGCTGGGGTGATTCAGAAGCTGTGCTGGAAGCCTTTACCATGTGCCTGCTGTGATGCCTGGCTCTGTAAGTCCCTTGCCTGGGCTAAGCAATATCCTACTGCCCAGAAGGCACTGCCTCACTGGGCTGCCCTTGGGAAAGGGAGAGGCAGAAGCTGTCTGGAGTGGGTTTCTCTGTGCCCTCTCCAGTGGCCAAGGTGCAGCACAGCAGCTCTGAAGGACCAGGATGCCAGTGCCAGCTCTGCCTCTTGATGTTGGTGGTTGCTGAGCACAGCTCTCTTGTCAGATGAGCCCTTCTGCCCTGTGGGGTTTTTGCAATGCTCTTATTTCCTTTCTTGTTACAGTTTTTTAAGGGGAAGCCTTTGATATAGTTCTAGCAGAAATTGCTCTCACCTTGGCCTGCCTCTTCTAAGCTTTTTCCAGAAACATTGCTGGATCCTGAACAAGACATTTTGGGGCCAGGTTTTGGGTGGTCCATTACCTACCTGTGAGGGGTGGCAGAGGTGATGGCTGCATTGTGGGGAGGCCAGGCTGCCTCCACTCCCAACTGGCAGAAGTCCTGTGCTGTCAGGAGTTTTACAAGGGCTTTATCTGTATTTTTTGTTATGCCTTACATTACTCTGGTTATATATGTGTCTATTACTAGAGTAAAGCCTCTGTTTTCTGTGTTTGGAGGAAGAAAAGCATTACACTGCAAATCCTGCAGGAGAAGCTGAGTTCAGAGACTGAGACGGGCTCAGAGTGGATTCTTCTGTTGTTGGCATCAACCCCGCTGGGCTTGAGGGCACAAAGCCGAAGTGCACAAGGAATCTCAGTCTCCTTCTAAAAACAAACAAAATCTGAGTTTGCCATCCCTCAGCACCCTGGGGAGTACGTGGTGCGTCTGCTGCAAGCCCCAAGCAGATGAAGTTGCCTGGGGAATTTGGCTGTTTTGAGGTGCAGGCTCTCTCCTTTCCCCTTGGGTCCATATCTTTTAGATCCCCAGCTGAAAGGAAGGCATGAAAGCAAAGAAGTTTCATCTGGGTGCTGAGGGCTGTGCTTGCTGCTCCTTTACACAGGAGCCAGCAGGGTTACAGGAGGATACAGCACAATTTTGGGAGGAAGGAAGGCTGCCTTGATATGTGGCTGGCTGTGGGGGAAGTGAAGGGGTTAAAGCTCAGCCGTTCTGCCCAATCAGTCTGGCTTGCCTGTAATAACCAATTAACGAAGTGTAATTGTGCAAATCCATATGTGGCAGTAATTACCAGAGAGATTAATGGATTCCTTCCTTTCTAAGTGGACCCCACCGCAGCTTGCCAGCGTCCCCCCGCCACCTGAAAGGGTTCGGAGAGGGGGGAAAGCGGGAGCTGCTCTTGCCTGGACACTCTGTGATGAAGCCAAGCGGACAGGGAGGCCCTGTGGGGACTGCCCGGTGCTTGTTTAAATAACCCTTTTCATCTCCCTGCTTTCTTTACGTACAGCTCGCTGCTCCCTGGCTTGGACCCGGCCTCTTGAGGACAGTTCGTGCCCAGCCTGTCGGGGCCCGGGCTGCCATGTCCCTGCCCTCCCCATTGTCCATTCATTCCCTGCTCCCTGTTCCCCTGTTTAGCCCTAATTGCTGCAGAATATCGAGTCTGTTTGCCCTCTTCTTTTGTAGCTTTGTTATTTTAGTTGCAATGGGTAATCCAGCAAACTGTTAAAGGCATACACGAGGCAAGGAGGGGACAGCAGGGCACTTGGGGCAGGTTTTCAGGCCAGGATATGGGGTTGTATTTGGGGGATGGCAGCTTGCAGGCAGGCTAGGCCTGACACATGCTCTAGGGTAAGTTTTCTTAGGGATATGTGACCACAGAAACCAAGAGTGGTCAAGTATGTGAGTACCTCCCCCTCCTAATGCTCTAGGTGGTGAAACAGGGCACGGAGTTCTGCTGAGGGAGGAGCGGGTGTGTTTGTGGAGCTCTCCCCTGACAAATCACCAGCTGGGCAGCACAGAGTCCTCCACAACTGCACCAGCACCTTGGGCACTTGTCCCACCCTGTGTAGACTCAACTCCACATCACACACATCTGAGCCCTGCTGACCCAAGGGCTAGAGGGAGCTGGGAAGAGCTCAGTCCCGTTTCTGTGCTGGGGGATGCTCTCTGGCCCTGACAGGAATCTCGTGCAGAGCCTCAGCCTGTGGGGAGGGCTGATGTGCTGGCCGGGGAGCCATCCGTCACCGGCCGCACGCACAGGGCTGCGGTGCCCCAGGGGTGGCTGTGCCTGCTCAGCAGGGGATGGGGCAGGTGGCCGGGGAGCCCTTCAGTGGGATGGCAGGGAGTGGTCACATCACATCTCACGTCAAGCATCCTCCCTGCCTTCCTCTCCTGGCTGGAAAAGCGATGCTGGGGTTTGAACCTGGGTCTGTGACTTGTTTTATTTATTTGTTGATTTGTTTGTTTGCCCTCCGTGGGTAGTCTGGGACTTGGACTTGAGTTAGGTCAGAGCTTTGTGGGCCAGGTGAGAGCTTGTCCTGGATGTAAAAAGCAGTCAGACAGAGCCAAGCCAAAGGTCCATCCATCTTGCACATGATGTATGCTTCCAGGGAAGACAGGAGCAGAGTGTGTGCTAGTGTCCTTCCTGCAGCAGGTACCTACCAGCAGCTTCTGCCCTGAGCTGCTCAGCATCTTCCATCACTGATAACCCTGAAGGTCCAGGACTGGCTGCCCTCAAATCTATGATGATATCTGCACAGATATCCCTGCAGAGCACAGCTGGCACTTGCCTGGCTGTCCTCTGGCAGCCCTGGCCCCATTCACTGCCACACACATGGTGAGGGATGTAAATGACCTTTTTCTTACTGCTGACTTGTTGCAAAGGCCAGGAATGTGGTTGCTCTGAGGGAGTGGCTGTGCAAGGTGCTCATCAGAGACACAAGCAAGGCTCTTGTCCAAGGAGGGTTACAGATGGTGGGGGAGCTTTTGGGACATTGTTTCCTCAAGGTGATGGGAGTGCACAGAAAGGTGCAAATTCCTAGAAGATCAGGAGAGGTGGAGAACACTGACTGAGATTCTGCCTTTGGCTCTGCTTGCTCAGGGTTCTGGGAGCCCACACAGATAGCTTGGTTTCCATCCAGGAAAAGGCACCATGGCTGCTCTTGGGTATTCCAGATGGGATTGTTTGGCTTGTCAGAGAGGTGTGTCCATTGGTGTCAGCTGAGGCCCTTGATTCTTTTAGCTCTTCCATTTCACCTAACCACAGGTGCATCAATACTCTTCTTCCCTTGCTGCTGGGTCATCCTAGGTGGGAGGTTATGTGTGCCAAAGCATGACATGTAAATGTGTTTCCTGGGTCTGCTCTCCTTGTGGGATCTTGAGGTAGCCCATGTTGTGGGGGAGCAGCCTTTCTGGAAAGCTTCCCACTGGGCACAGATGCCCAAGGAGATTCAGAGAAATATTTGGGGATTGAGGGATGGATCTTACACAGTTTATGGTGTACTTGAAGTGTTGGGTCCTTGCTGCCCCGGATTTTAGGTGCCAGGGCTGCAAGATTTAGTAGATAGGTATGATTTTGAAGCCTTGTTAATTAAATGAGCCATGCAGACTAATTTGTGTGGATATGGCTTGGCTCTTAAATGTCCAGAGTTCCCGGTGGGAACATCCCTTGGCCTGTCCTGACTCCCAAACTGTGCTTGGGAACTATCTGATGGGAAGTGCCAGCCTTTGTAACCATCAGGACAGATCCTAGGAATGTGCCCTAGGTCCGGTGAACTTATCAACTTTTGGTGATATGCTGCTGGCCTGAAAGGGAGTGGGCTCCAGATTTTTCAACTGGGCCATGTCTGGCTGGCAGAGGAGACAGCTCTATGGAGAAGCTGCTCTGGGATCTTCAGGGCTGGCTTTAGTAAGCTGACTTAAGTCAGTGCACATCAGTGCAGTGCCAGTACTTGAGCATGCCCACATCATCCCAGATAATTTCTCTGCTTCTGTTGTGTAGAGGCTGCTCCTTCTGCTCAGAGGCTCAAAAGGACAGGGCCAAAATGTGTGGTTGGTGCTCTTTTCTCTCTCTTTCTCCTGGGAAGGAGTTGAGGGGCAAGGAGCAGATATTTGACAGCAAATGTCATTCCACATCCCTGTAAATTCTTCACGTGCTTGCTCCTTGCTGCTGGGCTGTCTTGCGTGGCGTGGTCTGTCCTTGTCTTGAGCCAGGGCTGTTCCTTCCTTTGGTGCACAGGGAATTTTGTCATGCTCCCATGGCTTTAAATACCAGTGGATTTTCCATTTGGTACAGGGGAACATGTGGCTTTTGAGAGGAGAATATGAAAGGCAATGGAGGGCATTGGTGAGGAAAGGGATGCTCACTGTAGCTGGCTCCTCACCCATGCCTTGGCTGTACAGGGAGGCGAAGGGATTTAAACATTTCCTACAGGGAAACACTGAGAGGAACCTATCTCGTGGGAGAACATTTTGGCTGCATTTCATGTTGTGTTTGTCTCCCTTCAGCTGTCACTGGAAGGTGAGTCCCAGGGGAAGGACAGCTGCTAGGACAGATGAGAGACGTGTGTCTGTGTGGGCAAGGCAAAGATGTGGCTTGGTCCTCTGCATGTCAAACAGACTGGGCTGGCAGAATCTTTACTGAAATTGGTTGTACCTATGAAAATATGATCTCAAAATGA
The DNA here is from genome assembly GCA_013400915.1 of Pardalotus punctatus. NCBI lineage: Eukaryota > Metazoa > Chordata > Aves > Passeriformes > Pardalotidae > Pardalotus > Pardalotus punctatus. The sequence goes on from VZTX01023071.1 coordinate 77,369, forward strand.
ACATGTTGCTTTTCTGTGAAGTGAAAGTGTCTGCATGGCTTAGGGGACAGACACAAACTACTGAGAGTGGAGTGGTTTGTGCCACCAGTGGAGGCAGAGACAGTGAGGAATAAGGTGAGATCTTTATATCTCCCTTCTCCTTTTTTTACTGCCAGCTAATGAAGGGATTCTTTGAGTTTGTTCATCTTAAATGCATTTTATGCCTTATGTGCTTGGGCAGCAAGACTTGGTTGTGCTTCATTTCTTCCAGTTGCCGTGCCTAGGCTGTGTCTCTGGATCCAGTGTTTGTGGAGAGGCTGCATAGGCATTTCTGCACCAGAGCATGGACATGGCTGTATCTCTGGGGAAAGATGGGGTCTGCTTTACTGCTTGGGGGTCTGTGCTGTGTGGTTTTTTTTCCCTGATGACTCAGAGGCATCACAGGTGTGAGCTGGGAGCTTGCATGTGCAGAGTTGCTGGATCAGAGTATTTGGAGCAAAAGAAACTTGTTCCAAGGCTTGCTTGAAACTCCTGAGTGGAGTTGAGGAGACCCATACCCAGGAGTATTGTGTCATTACAGAAACAGGAGATTTTTGTGCATGAGAGGAGACAGCAAAGAATTGAGAAACCTGCCTCTCCCTCCTTCAAGAGGTCACACTTTGGTTTTATTGGTATTTTATTCCCTTCCCTGCTCTCAGGGGACCCAATGGACAGAAACAAATCTACTGTAAAAGGGGTTAATGTGCCAGTGGCACCTGCAGAAGTGAAGTGGAGGTGGGATCCGGGTGAGCTGGCTAGTTCCTGAGGAGCTCCAGGCATCCTGTGAGAGGGGCAGCATCCCCCTGTGGCTTACAGAAAATGCCTCATTGACTGGAGCAAGGACTAATCTCCAAAGACAGCCTAAACTCCAAAGACAGCCTAAACTCCAAAGACAGCTGGCTGAGAGGTGCTGACTGGAGCTCCACCTCAGTGTTTTGGTGGATGTGGCTTTTGGGCCCTTGGTCCAGACCAGAAACTCCATGGCCATATGACTCAGTGCTAATCTGGCATAAATCCCCTCTCCTTCCTCAGATCTTTTCAAGTTATTGTAATGGGCCAGTTTTGATAAGGCAGGCTTTATCCTGGATCAGGTATGCTGGCTGCCAGAGAGCAGACTCTGCTGGAGACATAACAGGAGAGCCAGGGGTGATCCAGAGAAAGCTGGAGCCCTCACTGTGGCATTAATGTGACAGTGTGCAGTCAGATGCTCACACCTGATCCGGGCAGTGCTCAGTGTGGAAACCCAGTGCAAGCAAGCTTGACGCTGTGGCCTTTCTGCCTTGGAGAGAGCACGGATTAGAAATCCAAAAGTACATGCTGAGCTCCCCTCTCACATGGCAGGACACAGAGGGGCCTGGGATTAGATGTCTTATGATAGATATCAACCTTCTGGGCTTTTGGGACCTGGCTGCTGTGGCTGGGACCTTGGGGACCGATGGCTGTGCCCTCAGCCATGAAGGTACTGGTGCTAGCTCTTGATGTGAAGCTGTTCCTTTTGGATGCCTCCAGCCTTCCCCCCCTGAGAAAGGAGCTACTCCAAGCAGAAATAACCCCTGTTACCTTGAACTCCAGGATAGCCACGTTTGCCTGTCTGGTATAAATAGACCATCTGAGGCAGCCGGACGTGATGGAGATTGACAGGTTGTCTCTGGAGTTTTGCACTTGCTGAAGCAGGAGGAAATGTAAAAGCATGAACGTGGGGATGCACAGCATGAGAGCAGCAAGCAAAGCCCCCCAGCTGCACAGCAGGCTGTGGCACCTGCCAGGGGGGACGCAGGTGGGGGCCCTTTGTGGCCATGCAAGGTCCAGCAGATGCCTCGTGTGCCACCCAGCTCAGGCTCTTGCCAAGGAAGGGAACAGTCTACTCACATAAATCCAGGTTTCCAAGCAAAAACAGAAGGAATAATGGAGCAGGATCAAGGAAAAAAAAAAAAAAGGGGGGGGGTTTGAAAGTTTTCCAGAAGTTCTGAAGAGATAGGTATGGGGACCAAGTTTCACTTAAGTAGTTTGTTTCCAGGTAGTCAGAGAAGCCTTAAATCATTATGTTTTTGTGACTGAGGGTTGCCTCTTTAATTTTTTTAAGTCCTTGTTCCTGCAAGCAATAATGTAGGGTTAACCTGGGTAAGGAACATCTTCTGTTGAAATGTTTTGTCTGAAAAGTGGTTGTTGTGGGAAAACTGGAAAATTGCTTGGGCTGTGTCTTTCAAGATTTCTGTGAGAACTCTTTTTTTTTTTTTTTTTCCCCAGGAGATGAGGAAATCTTGGTCAGGGTGTAGTTTTCTTTGAAGGAAGATAACCTAGCTGTTTTCAGGCATTTTGCAGTAAAATCCCAGCTTCACATCATGCGAACAGCAAGGTTAAAGATGGGCTTGTGGTTAAATGACAACCAGTGTGTTCTCTGGTGCTCTGATTGGAAAGTTTGCTTGCCGGGTGGTATCAAGGAGGTATCAAGTGAACCTTTCTTCACGTGTCCTTTGAATATCCCTTGCTGAACACCAAATGACCTGTCAAGGTAAACTTCAGAGTTGAGTGTTCTTTTCCCAACTAAATCTCCTCTGGACATGAGGCCCTTTTGTCAGAGACCTGCTTTTGGATTTTGGACTTCAGCTCTTGCACATAGAAATCCTCACTTCATTCAGTGCTCATCCAACCTGGAATCCTGGTTTTATAGCACAGTTTGCTGCCTTGTACCATGGACAAGAGAAATAAGGTGCTTACCTTGAAGTGTGAGGGATGGGTGACTCTCCCAGTTGGAATACTGAAGTTCCTTTTTTGTGTCTCTCTGATCTTTATTCCAGAAAAGGCAAAAAGGTGGAGTGACCTGTCTGAAAGCAGGGAGGGAGCCAGGAACTCCCAAACTTCGAGCTTCCACTCTCTTGACCCGACCATTCCTTCTTGACACAATGTGTCCCCAAACCTCTCTGTGGTGCAGCACAAATCCCCTGCATCATAGGCTTGCTCATTCCCTTGCAAGCCCAACCCAAAGCAATCGATGCTTTTGACAAAGGAATATTTTCCAGAGGATCCAAATGGCTACTTCTTTGGATCCACCTTCCCAGGAATACTTTGCTGCATGCTTTTCCATGACGCTACCGCTGCTGACCTTTCTGCTCTGGCAAGGGGGAGTCTCTGGGAAGCACATAGGCAGTGATTCTTCACTGTTACAAAGGCCGGGATTGTTGGCAGCTTGACGCCCCAGAAAGTGTCTAATTGACTTGACTCTCTCTAGCTGGGCTCCGAATGGATTTTCTGCCTCAGGATATCTCAGCATTATAGTGGACCTGTTGTTTTTGCTGCCTGCATGATATTCAAAAGTGCATTGTTGGAGCAGAAAGCGTGAGTCAGAGCGGATGTGCCGAGGGAGCTGCCTGTCGCCCCGTGAGCCCCTGCCAGCACACAGGAGCGCGACGGGGTCACCTGCCAGCCGCACTCGGGGGCTCCAAACTCTCTGGGAGCATCCCTGAGCGTCAGCTTGCCTTGATGGTACAGCTGACAGGCGTAAATCTGCCCTTTGCATCTCAAACAGAGAGTGTTAGCATGAAAATATCTCTGCTAGGTTAGCAGTGTTTGTCCACTCCAGGGCCTCTCCAATGCAGGCTCGGTCCCAGGTACCTTCTGGGCTGGGTAGAGGCCTCGTCAGGTATCTCTGTCACCTTGGCACAAACACCTGTGAGTGCTTTACCTTCATCTGTGTCAAAATGTGTAAGTGGCACCACTGATGCCTGTCTGAGGAGGTAATTCCCTGCAGGATTGGGCAGCTGGGCTCTGCAACCAGCAAAGCTGCTGGAGGTGCTTAGGCAGGCGTAAGAGGATTCAGTGACACCGCTGATTAGTGTCGAGGGCCTCATTACGGTGCTGGTAATTGAAGGTCTCCCAAGGTTTAAACAGGCTGGGAATTATCTGCCCTCAGAGGCTGCACTTGGCTGCATGGGACGGTGCTTTCTGCAAGGTAGGCAGTGCCCTCCCTGGAGCAGCCTGGCACTGGGGATGGTGGCCCTGGCCCTGAGACCTTGGGGATGGGACCCGCATTGGGTGGCAGCTGTGGGGCTCAGCGAGAGAGAGGGAAGGCCTGGGGAGAAGGAGAGGGCAGGCTGTGTTCCTGCAGGTGTGTTTGTGGTGCTGCTGTTTGAATGTGCTGCTGTTGGTAATTGCATTAGCCCGGTGGGGCTCTGGGCCTAATTTCATTATCTTGGTGTCTGTGGTTATTGCTGGACATGAGAAAGGGCAGGACTGGGTGGGGAAGGGCTGATGCAGCAGGTCTTTTCCTCTCCATCTCCAGGGAGGCTCCTTGCTTTTGGTGACTTTTGCCTGTCCCAGGCCCATGCCAACCAGCACAACAGATGGATGAGGCTGGCTCAATCCACTTGTTAGCCTCGAGAAATCCAGTTTCAAGTCCCTGCTCTGGCATTGACTTCCTGTTTGTCCCTGAGCATGTCACCTGGTGTCTATGTGTCCACCCTTGGAGGCCAGCAGAGAGGAGAATGGTCATTTTGGCCCCTGGGGCACTCAGCCTGGTAGCCCCTATTGCACCTCACTAGCCTTGTGAAGGGAGCCCCTGTTCTAATGCCAGCGCCCCATGGGCAGTGGGTTTTCCCTGGGATTCTGTCACTCTGGAGGAGTGTGGCAAGAGGAAGATGCATGTGCAGCTGTGGGATTATAAGAGCTGCAACCTTTTTATTTGGCCATACATATGGCATCAGTATGTACATAGACTGTCTTTGCCTTTAAACAGAGATGGGGTGGGGCTTAATGGAATTCTTGATCATGTTTGGGGTTTTTCTGGTTCAAGGAAAAGGGACCATATTTAATTTCTAGCTTTCCTGGCTCTGGTGCAGAGTGGGATAAAATGAATCCCCACATGGTCCTGCTCTGACTGATGCCCCCAGGTGTGGCTGCTGGGTGCCCGCTGGCAGCGCTGAGTCCATCTGGGTGCAGCATGGCAAGGGTTTTCCTTCCTAAATTAACAGTGGCAGTCATGTCTTCTCCTTTTACACAACAATGAGGATGGGTGGTGGAATAAAAAGCATTCATTACTTTGAAACTGTGAATTGTGCTATTCTAGAAGAAACTAAGAGGCTGCCTCTGTAAGGTCCTGAAGTACTGCTTCAGAGAGTCTGGGCTGGCTCTTGAAGTCTGTCTGTCACAGACCGATTTGGGTGCAGGGACTGGAACTTCTCCACACTCCAAAATCCATGGAGGTCTCCTAAATTAATTGCCTGCTGCTTGATTTGCCTGAGGAAAGGGCCTGGAGGGGTTTCCTTGAAGTTGTTCTGTGTGTGCATGTGTTCTGCAGTGCTAAGCACTCACTAACCCAGATCTGCTAAAAATCAATAAAGTAATCCACTTACTGCTTGGGACTGCCAACCTTTTTAAGGAGCTCAGAACTGTTTTGTCTTCTTTCCTCTCCCCAAGAAAGAAAAGAGCTGTGGGGAAGGGGATGCTGACAGAGCTGGTCTAAAATCAGGCTCTTTGCTCTGGGCAGATCAATAAAAATAATTCCCTACTAAAACTTCATTAGCATGGAATTAGAGCTGCTGAGATCCCGCGTGGTGGGTAAGAATTAATGGTACTACTAAATCTCGGCACGGTTGGTGCTTAGAACGCAAAGCCGCTTCGCAGCTCACACCTCCCTGTTCCCAGAGCTGCTGGGGCTGAACTGAGCATGCAGCTGGCTCTGCCCCTGCTCTGTCCCACGGCTGCTTGGCAAGGGCACAAACCCTCTTGTTCAGCCTGAGGGCAAAGGACAAACTGAGCTGGGCTGGTAGGGAGGTGTGACTCAAGCGGGTGGAAGCAAAACTGCTGTGCAAGAGTGGATTTGTCTCAAAACAGCATCTCACTTCTGAGTGCTGCTGGGCACCTGGGGACCAGGGGTGCATGGCCCCATTGCATCTCTGCATGGGTGCTGGACAAGCAGGCTTCCCATCATGCCAGAGCTTTCCCATGACACCAGATCAGAGGCAGATCATGTGTGGGGCTGCACGAAGTCCCTCTCTTGTGTAGAAGTTTTGGATCTTATTGAGTCTGAGTGTGTGTGTGTGTGTGTGTGACAAATCACTTATTTTGGAAGCAGATTGTTTGCTAGGCTTTTTGATTGAAAAATGTTTCTTTCAGTCTTGTCACAGAGAAAAAAAGCTTGCCCTGCTGAGAAATCCAATTTTCCATCCGGAGATTGAAACAAACCACCTTGCAGCCTGTTCCTCAGCAGTGCCCTGGGTTTCTGCCTGCAGGGCATTGAGGTATCCCTCCCTTGTGCCTGGCTTTTGCTTCCTGCCCCTAACAGGATCCCCAGCGTGGCTGTTAAAGGACAGCACTGGAGGCAAAGTCACTGTTATCCTGAAATTGCAAACTTTGCCTACAGGTTAGAAATCCTTGTGGCTGCTGGGATTGATGCCACTTGGATTAGACAGGGTGGAGTGTGGGGCAGCCTCCACTGAAACAGGAGCTGTGCCTACATCTCCAGCACCTGGATGCAGCTGTGAACACTTGCAGGACTGGTCTGTGCTGAGGACTTTTGCTGGGGATGTCCTTGTTGTATGTTGGGGTGGTGGCAGGGGAAGACACAGGCTCAGCTGAACAAGGAGAGGGACAGGACACAGCACCACAACAGTCAGATGCTGCTGTGTTGTGCTCTTGTGCTGGTTATCAAACCCTCTGGTCCCCCTTCCCCAGAGCTCAAAACTTCTGGCCAGCAAGTGGGACATACAAGCACTGGTGCTCGGCTGCCTCTCCTCCTCTAAAAGAGTTCTGCAGTGCCATTAATGTTTGTGCAATAAAACAAATGAGATGTGAAAGGTGGCCAGATAGAAAACACAAGAGTGATCTCTGCTGTTTGTATTCCACCTACAAGACTGCAGTTGCTTGGTGGTTTTTTTGCCTCAGTAGAACCTACTCTGAATACTGATCTCTTGTTTTCTTTTTTTAACTGTGAGGAAAAAACTGTGTGTGTAAACCTGGGCCACAGCTAATGGGCTATAGAGAATGCTGATACCACTGCCTGCAAACCTCCTTTCTTCTGACAGCAGGCAGATTATCCATTTGTTCTGCTACATGGAGATGCACTCCCAAATATTAGGTTCCCATTCCCAGGTAAATTCTAAGCCCTGGAGCTGATCTGATATACCTGCTACCCATAAAGAGCTGTGCATCCATGTCATAGTGTCCTGATACTGCACATTACCAAGTCTTTACACACAGATGCAGAGCGGAAATTGGAGGAAACAAAATCACATTTTAAAAATAATTTAAAGGTCGTTAATATAAGGAAGGGAAAACCCTTTCCCTTGCTTAAACTCTAGCTAGAGATAAATGGATGTGGCAATGTCTGAGAGCAAAGGAAGAAACAGAGCTAACAAGGGTAACCTTTCCTTCTCTCCTGTACACATGATACCTCAGGGCTGAGTGCACCTCAGTCAGCATCTGCCTGAGCTGCTGCTGGGTGCTCTGAACAGCTCTGGGCTGGCATATTCCATGCCTTCCCCTTCCAGCATGCTTAGTGCCAAAGGGCAAAATGGGCCCTGGGGTGACCTGGAGGGAGCCAAGTGCCAGAAGGCCCTTGAAGGATGCCAAACATCCTAATCTGCTCTTCCCTCTTTTTTGTCTTGCTACTTGGCATGTCATGCTCCCCATGGTTCATGGTCTCCCTGGGAAGGCAAAGCCCCTTGCTTGCCCTGAGCCCCCTTTCTCTGCCAGGTGGCTGGGGCCAATGACAGCTCTGCAACCCACCTCCTCCTCCAGCACACATGTAAGTGCAGACCTTGGTCTCTCCAGCAAAATTCCTCCCTCCTCCCTTCCTTTCAGGTGGCTTCATTTGAGGCTTCCCAGATCAGAAACAAGAAACAGTGGGCTGTGTTGCTGCCTGTATCCCTGCCTCTCCCCAGAATTGCATGGGTTTGGATAGGGGTTTGCCAGGCAGGGAACTGGGACTGTTCCTGATTTGGAGTACCAGTCACTGGAGGAGGCAGTGCTGCAGACTGCATGTGGCTCTGCCCCAGCCTGGCAACTGGCTGCTTGTTTCTGCTTATTTCCACACATTTCCTGCAGAACTTCATTGTCAGGATGGCTGGGCATTAGTCTGAAGTTGTGGATGTACAGCTGAGGCTGTCCAAAGCCTACTGCACTCTGCTGCCATGGTTGTGAGCTTTACTGACTTTATGCAGCATGGATTGAGGTCCCCCGGGGGTTCTGTCCTGTGTCCCACCTCTTCTCACCCCATGCAGCTTTAGCAACTGGTTAATGATACTTCTCTGGTGTGGTTCGGGTGGTTTTTAACTCCTTTGGGTGGGGTGGGGATGAGAGTTGAGCTCCCAGGAAGGTCCTGGTCCTCCTCAGCCTTGGCTGCATTTCCTAGGGGTGACTGCAGTCCAGCACCACAGGGCCATGACTTGATTTCGGGAGCACAGCTGAGACATGGTTTGCTGTGGGATGGGAGTGCGGATGAGGGACTCCTCTGGGCGAGGGCTGGTCCTTCGCCTGGCCAGAGCAGCTCGCCACACGGCCGGGGCTGGTGTAACTCCTACACCGCATCGAGTCTCCACTGGTGGAAAAGCAAAGCACTCCCCTCCCTCCCCACGATGCTCCTCCCCTAAACAACTTAACCTCTCCCCCTCCTTCCAATTTCTGATCTATACCGGAGCCGTTGTGCATTGATTGGCGTCTTAGCCGGGCGATTATGCTCCCTGGCCGGTCCGCCGTGAATTCGCGGGGAGCCGAGACAGCTGAGCACGGGAGCCGGCGCTGAGCGGCGGAGAACAAGAGAATGTCTCATCCCGGCCAGCAGCTGCTGCCGGCGTGAAGCAAGGATGAGGCCACGGGAGGAGGCAGCTGCCCTGGCACCCTCCGAGAGCCCCTGCTCCTGCAGAGCCATGTCCCGACCCCAGCGGGCTGCGCTGCGCTCCGGGCAGCTTTGAAGTTAGAGGAGGCAGTTGTGTTTAGAAAGGCAAGCGATGAACTGAAGATTAAACATGTATGGGAATTATCCTCACTTCATTAAGTTTCCTGCAGGCTTTGGCAGTAAGTATTTTACTTGCGTTTGCAATCTGTGCCTTCTGGGTTAGGTGGAGGAACTGATCCCACTGTAGGACTGGGGGGGTGGGGGGTGTAAAGGGAATTTTAAAAGGTGTTTAACCTAGCTCGGATGTGGCTGCAACCTACAGTGCCTGTGTGCTTGTGGTTGAAGCTGTCCTGGGGTTTTATGTGTTGTGAACTTCTCTACAGCCAAACCAGGCTGCCTGAAATTTCGCAGGCTTCAGTCAAACCACTGCACTCTGCTTTGAAGTTCAGGATATCATTTGGGAGATGCATGTATGTGTCTGTGTGTGGTGGCTTGAATCTCTTGGTTGAAAGAGCAGAATCAAACCAAGTCAGCATCTTTCCAATTTAATTTTTATTAAGTTGTTGGGGGAAAAACTACTTTTGAAACATAAACCACCCCCTGAGAAAATCTTAAGAGGGCTATTTCCTTGCCTTGTGGCTGTCTCCTGCCCTTGTGACACAGATACCACCATAATCGTGTGAAGCTGTGTCAGATTAGCCAAGTGAGGCTGCCCAGGGAGATGGCAAAAGGCTGGGGCTGCGATACCCCTGTGCACGCCACCGTGAGTGAGCCCTGCTTGCAGAAACCACAGCTACTCTTGGGAAATGGACTTTGCAATTACTCACTCATTATTTTTATCTGAAGTTATTCCTCTTGCCCTGACAGGGAGATGTGCAAGGGGAATGGGTTGAGGAGCTGTGGGGTGTTCCCTGGCCAAAGCAGGGAATGGGCAGGTTGGAGTGCTTGGCTGCGAGGGGCTGGGAGCACCCACCTATTGGTAAAAGTGCTCATGCTGCTTCATGGAACTTAAAGTGCATGGGTGTGCAAAGTCTTAGTATCTCTGGGAAACTTCTCAAGTTGTTCCCAGCCCTTCAAGGTAGTAAATGCCTCCAGGATTTGCTCTGGAGGCCTCCAGGCTGTGTACATCAGCCTGTTATTTCTCTGCTAGAGAAGCAGTTTGTGCAGACATCAGATTGCACATGGGATGTCCCGCTATGTGCAGTTTTTTCCCCCCCCTCTCGCACCAGATGCTCACCTCTGGTAATTCTCCAACTCCAGAAAAATCATTGGTATTGCATCAAGTCATCAACGAGTTTCACAAGTGCTTGACTTTCCGAAATACCTTTTTAGGCTGTTTCTGCAGAAAAGAGATGACTCGTTGGGAGATTCTGTTGCTCACTGGTGTTTTTAAGGACCAAGCAAACACAAGCTGAACTCTCTCCCATTGCTGCAATAAGAGTGAAACAATAAAAGTGTTGTTCGTGTTTAATTTATTACTATTACAAATTTGCAATGAACCAAAAGAAAAGTGACATTCAAGCTGATCTTCATAGGAACCAGGCAGACATCCCTGTAGGGACAAGGGTCACAGCACTCAGCAGAGCTTTTGGGAGATTTCTAGGAGAGGAAATTGGTAATGGGAGCAGAGGGATTTCTGTTCCACCAGTAAAGGCAAAGGGACTGCTCTCCAACAGTTCAGTATATTGGGAGTTTAACTTTCATTTAAAGTGCTAAACTGGTGTTTTAACCTGCTTCTAACTTGGTATTTGAAACAGAGGTATTCTGCAGGTGATTGACTGACAGAGAAAAAAAACCCATCAGTTAAATTTTGTTTGGGATGCTTCAAAACAGTCAATGTGTCCTGTCCTGCGCTCTTTGGATGCAGGTTACCACTCACACCTACACGCTCCTCAAAGCTGGAGGGCTTCCATGTCCCTGAGGCAGCTTGGTGATGTGGCAGCTCCCTGTCCTTGGGTGGTTGGGTCTGCAGAGAAGGATTTCTGGCTGCTTGAGAAAGCAAAAGCTGCTCTGGCCAGACAGCTTTAGAGCCTGTGGGCTGTGTGAGAGGGCAGCCAGGCTTTGAAGCAGGAGAGGTCATGGTGACCACAGATGGAGGGGATGTGTGGCAGCTTCCTACTGCCTTGGGTCCTCACCACGAAACCCACGCAGGCAACCTGCATCTCCATCAGGCCCACAGTGTGTTCCTGGTCTTTGCTGCTTCCCCATCCTTGGAAATAGCTGTGAGACTGTTCCTGAACGTGCATTAAGGGAACATCAGGATGCAAGGGCAGTGTCCACACTAAGCTGTCAGCGTGTAGCATTCATTGCACTGTGTTGCTGCAGGGCAAAGTTAAGGTGATGCGGCTTCTGCTGCTCAGCATGTCTAGATCTTATTGCATTCAGATTTCCTTTAGCTCTGAAATTCTGGGCTTCATTTGGAGCATAATGGCAAAAATATACCAAACGTGTACTTGCTGTCTTTTTCTTTGCTTTACCTTGATTTTATTTTCATTCAGGTTAGCAGTAAGGTCCATGTTTTTGATGGTGTGTATAACACTCTGATCTTAAATGTCTGAGTAGCACCACCAAATTTGTCTGAGAAAGCACATGTACAGCTTGGTCATAAGCACATGATTCATGATGAGAAAAGGACAGACTCCAAGGTGTCACAGATGAGTTTGTAGAAGAGCACGGAAAATATTCGGATGAGTCACCTTTAGACATCTAAAGCAGGAGATGTGTGCTAAGCCTGGCCTATAGGAGCAAAGAAAGGGCTTTAAAATGTGGGGTTTTTTCTCCAGAAGGATGCATTTCACCCAAAGCCCAGCTCCCAGGGCAAGGAAAGATGCTGGGCTGGCTGTCCTCTCTCTCTGAGCACTCTCTGGCACAGTTGGTTGGGGACAAGAACTAACTTGGCTCCTCCACAAAGTCTCTTTTATTAGTACTCATGTAACTTGGCCTGCGGCCACACCACCTCCGGCTGCAATCTTGTCAGCTCTCCCAAGCAAAGTGGGGTTAGGCCAGGTCGTTTGGGGGATAGGGAGAGGAAAACCCAGATTGTGCCTGGAGTGGCTCTGCTGCCTGCTTGCCTGCCTGGCACCTTTTTCACATGTGATGGTCCCAGGTTTTGTGACCTGCAGGATGCTTTTTTCCCTGGATGTCATAGCTTGCTGTGTCCATTCCTATAACTGTGGATGTGAAGATGGAAGAGAGCCCTTTGACCCAGCAAAGGTGTGAGAAAATCCAGTGACTGGGCAACTCCTACATCTAGGAAAATGCAATTTAAAATTTTAAAAAAATTTTTCTTTTAAAGCTGGAGACACTTGCCTTCAATTGCCTGGGGCAGCCACAGACCCTGAAGGGATCCTTTCTCATGGGGACCTGTGGCTTCTCCAGGAGTTTGTTCAAAGACAACTGTAGGAATTTGTGCATGTTTTTTCCTGGTGGCTGCTGGCCAAGTGGGTAATCTGATCAAACAGTCATGAAAAACCCTTCAGGCCTCAAATTCAACAACTTTTTCTTTTTTTTTTTTTTTTTGAGACGAGGAACTTTATCCAAATTTTTTGTGTTACTGTGGTCACCAGGGGGATGTGATACCTTGTTAGGGTGAGTAAATTTGGCTTGCAGTTCCTTTTTAATTACTTGATGTGCAGTTGCTAAAGGAGTCTTTGCCTGGTGCAGGCTCAGCAGCAGATGCTATTTTGAGGTCTTGGCCTGATTTGACTGAAATTGGACAGTGGGTCAATAGCTTAGTATGTCCAAGGACATTTGGACATGACACACAGCTTCCTGTGGCCAGGTTTTGAATGGCTCCTGTTTTCAAGGGAGGCACAGGACCATGACCAAGGAGGAGAGGAAGCAGCTCTTCCCATCACCTGGAGAGCCGAGGGAAACATTCTGCTGCCCTGTCTAGGTCCCTTTTGGAAAAGACCCTGCTCACACCTCCAAAAAGTTTTGCTCCTTGTTTTTAGCAGTCAGGGAAGATTGCATTATTTATTGACTTGGAGTTGAGCAGGAAAATAGAAACACAGGGTTTATTGGACCTTAAAAGCAAGGCAATCCCACTAACCTTTCTGTACAATGTTAGAATGGCAATCTCTACTGTCTGTGGGAATCTGCTTGGACAGTTAAAAATATCACCAGAAAGGGAATAGCTTTTCAGTTTATCTTCCATGTGATTTCTGCAGACATCGCAGCAAAACTTTGCTTGATTGCAGGTAACATGGGTACCCTGCTACATAACTGCAGCCAGCTTCAAGAGGGTTTCTCACAGGTATTTCCCCTTCAAGGTCGTCCCCAAGGACGAGCTGTTTGCCAAGCTGTACCTCCCACGCACACTCGTGCTCTTCTCCTGAAATCAGCCCTTCTCTGCCTGTCTCTTCCCACTTCTCGCTGCTTTCTGATCTGCAGAGGATGAAGTAGCTGCAAAGTCGTGTGTCAGGCAAGGCAGCTCTCACCTTTAAATGTTTGTGCCAATGAAACGAACCTTTTCTCTGAAGCCTTGGGAGCACAAATGTGTGTTTCATTATTTGACGACTTCCAACTTTTGATTTTCTCTGATATTAAAATGAAACTGTGGATGTTGAAAGTATCATCATCTCTAGGCTTGCCAGGGATCTTCAAGGATTGCTTTAGGCCTTAGTTGAGGTCAGACCCCAGTGTTGAATATGGCTATTTCTCTCAAGGCTTTGCTGGGTGTTAGAGCTGAAGGGGCATTAGCAAAAACAAATGTGCAACCTATGGTGGTTAAACACAGTGTCTGTAGTGCTTGGATGTTTCGGGTCCTGCATTCTCATTCTCCTTTCTACCCAAATGTAACAGCTGAAACTGGTGTTTCCTGCCATTATTTGTGTGAAAGTCCAGACAGTTTTATGGGCTGCAGCCTGGATGCTTCTCTTCCTACTGCCTTCACCAAGGTATTTGGGGTCACTTGTGTACTTTAAAAAAGAGTCTTTGCTTCCATGCCTTCCCCAGCTTTACCTGTGAAGTGCTTGCAGCGCAGAAGTGCCAAGATGGCTTTATCGGGCTCACATTGGTTGAGTTTAGCTGTGTTAGCCCAGACCTGGCTGTTTAGCATTGGTGTGGTGGACCTGGAGCGTTTGTGCTCTGCAGGTGCATCTGTTGGGTGCCTACACACCTGCTGTGATGTAGATGGTGTTCTTCTACTCCTGATTTTATGAGGCTATTTGTGCAAGTTTCCTATCCCTTGACTTGGATTTTGCTAAAGTGAAGGTGAAACACAGTTGGAAGTGGAGTTATCAAAACTTTGTGTCCTTGCTCAGCTTCAGTAGCCAGTGGGTGAATGTAATGCTGCTGCTTACGTCCTCAAGGGCAGTATTTCCAAAATGTAGAGAACCAAGCGTTTCTTGGCGTCTTTCTTCATTATTTTTTCTAATGTCAGCAGAGTTGTCTAAGCTGGCATTGGGTATGATCCCTATTCTGACTGCTGAAGCTCTGACTGTCTGTGTGTGCACACTCCCGGCTGCTCCCTGCCACAAACAATGCTGTAATTCGCAGGGGCACTGTGAAACAATGAAGTACCCAGAAGCAAGTTCCTTCTTCTTAAGCTTTCCTTCCTTCAAAGAGAAGGCTGCAGTTTGTGTTTGTATTCAAGGGAGCTTGTGGACAGTTGATTGAGGCACTGGATTCTGTGGGCACCGCAAGTTTGCAGTGGAGACATTGGAGAATCCACACAATCTTCCAGTCCTTTCTTCCCCTGCTCCTCCGGGAGAGAAATAAATACAGTATTGAGCTTCCCAACTTGGACAGGAAACTACCTGTTCACGCGTTAATGCGGAGAAGGCAAACAGGGAAGAAAGACAAGCAGCCCCACGTGTGGATCAGAAATAAAAATGAGTGTGGAGTGGGTGTTTCAAAGCAGCAACGAGTCCTGATGTTTGGTGCGGGGTCTCAGCTGGCCTTGCCCAGCTGGCGTGGGGGCTGTGGCCAGTGTGGCGGCTGCGTTTGGCACTGGTGGGCAGGGGCTGTGCCCTGGCCTTGCAAGCAGGGCTGCCCTGCTCTCAGGGGGCCCTGCTGCGCCGCTGCCTCCCCGGCCCCGCTTGTCACGTCGCATTACCTGATGGGCACGCTGCAGCCCGCCTCGGCCCGTGCAAATGTCACCTGTGCCCAGTGCCGCTGCGCAGACGGGGGCGGCCGTGCCTGGCGTGCAGGACTGAGTCCTGTCTGCCCAGCCCACCCTGCTCTGTCCCAGAGCTGCTGCAGAGCAGCTCCTCGCTGGCACTACTCCACTGCCATCTGTCTGTCCCCAAATGATGGGAGAAAATACCTTGAGTAAAGCCATTCCATCCTGGTGAACCCAAGACCTTTCTGGGTGCTTTCTGCTTGGAGATGTGGGACACCGACCATCAGTATTTTCTTGCAGGTCATTGAATTTAATTATTTTCTTTCAAAACTTGCAGTCTTGGCTGTTTGCACAGTCCAAACCTCTCTGGCTTCTTTGAACTGAAACAAGTTTGAGGGTACTCAGCTGAGAGAATAATTAACCCCAGTGTCAAGGATGCTTTGGCACGGCTCTTTCTGCACACCTTTCAGCCGTGGAAATTGTTCCTCTGACAAGCTGATAGTCTGGTAACAGTAATTTCTGATATCCTTCTTGGAGCACTTCAGCCTGAAAATGAGAAGCTGAGAGGAGGATTTTCTCCAGGTGCAGGAGAACTCATTTCTGCTCCCCTGGGGACTGACTTAGCAGACTTATCCCAGAAACAGACCGGAAGTCAAAGTTTTTTGTTGTTTGTGGGCTTTTTGTTGTTGTCGTGTTTTTCTAAATGGGGGCTTCATTACAATTTGTAACAGATGGATAAAGTTGTCGTTTGGTAAATTGAAAGTTAACAGTGCTGGATTTGACCAAGGGGTTTGTCAGAGCCTTGGCAGGACAGCATGGCCAGGCACTGTGGAAACAAGCATGTTAACACTGGTTTGTGCCATCAGGCCCTGGTAAAGCCTGACTTTACACCTCTGTGCTCTCCAGTAGATATTTCCACATATCCATCCATCTCCACCAGCAAACACTCCTTCATACATTCATGTTTCCTCATTGCTGGGATAACAGAGGTGGGCACAAGCCCTCCAGGTTTCCTGGCTTTGACCTCTGATCTCATCCTGGGGTCTAGGGGGTTCCCCTGGACATAGCCCAGAAACATTTGCACCTTGGCAGGGACACAAGCACGCTGTGGGGCTTGCCCTGGCCAGCAGCCTCCTTGAGTGAAAGCCTTGCTCTGGGTCCTTATGAAACTTGAAGCCTCTCTAATGGAGAAACTTAGCAGTGACAGCCTTTTTGTATAAGGTCTGGCATAAAAGCAAACAGTTAAATAACTCTCCTGGGTGTCTTTTCTTATTGGTTTAAATCTTCTGCATGATACTTTCAAAATATGCCCTTTTCTGTGTTAATGGAAAAGGATGAAGAATCATTCTTCTGCTCAGCTGTCCTGGTGTGATAGATCTCTGCCCAATATCCCCTGCAATGACTTATTTTCCAAGCTGAGGAATCCTCAAAGGCAATGTTGTTTACCTAGTTGTTTAAAGAGGCATAAAAGCAAATTCTTTCTAGGTCTGTGCTACAGATGCTGGGGAGGACTGTGTGTTATGGTACCACAGGTGATGAAAAATGCATTTGCTCTTCTCTGAAGCTGATAATGGCTCGAGTCAGGATGGTCCTTTTAAGCCCCAGGAAACATCTGAGGCGCCTGTGTGAGCTGAGTGCTATCTTAGGTAAGGGGGGTCCAGGCAAACAGCACATCTTCTGCCCACTGCTAAAGACACCCTGTCTCTGGGATGAAGGACTTTCATGCTTGGAAACCATTCCAAGGTAGGGATTTTGCTGTCTGCTAACGGAAAACAGGCCGAGTGTCTCCATGATGGTGGCAGGGGGATGTGGGGTGACTCTGTGACAGCAGGCAGGAGCGCTGGCCCTGCCTCCAGACCGCCTTGCTGCCTCCGAGGCTTCTGCTGTTGTCATTGAGCCGGATTCCTCTTGCTGCACATTGCTTTCCCACTGGGAGAATTGATCCAAAAAGCCAAAGCAAGAATTGACAAAGACCTTTTCTCCCCCTCCCTCTGCAGAATTAAGTCTGAAGTGGGTTGATAACGGCGGATCGAGTCCTCCTTGACTCTGACAAATGTCTTTAATGTTATTCAGCAAGCTGACCTTTTCCCGTCTTTATTGTGCATCTTCCCTTTGAATCAGATTTGATTGTTACTTCAGGTAGAATAACAAACACTGTCACGTAAATAACTTCGCAATAATGTTAAAAGGAGGAAAGAAACACAAACAAACAAAACACCAAAGCGCTGCCTTACTTGCAAATGCAATGAGAGCGCGTATCCTCTGTGCCAGCCATGGAAAACCAACTGTGTGACCTTCCCACACAACATCTCTGCCTTGCTACTCCAGGGAATGATCTCCTGTGTTGAAAAACCAACAGAGAAATAATGGTTCACAGAAATGCTAATGACAGCTGGTAAATTCTAGGGCTGGTAAATTCTAAGGGAGGGAGAAAAGGTCATGTAAATCCTTAAAATGCACCTAGATACATGACCCACTGGGACTAGTGGGCATTTGATGCCTAGATACCCTCTGAATATTTGAGACTGGTTTTACAGAAGACAGTATTTAGGCCTTGGTTGAGTTGTTCAGCCACCAAGTCTGCCCTGAAGTGGCAATGATCAAGTTATATTGTTTTTCCTACACTACCTCTTCCTCAGCAGGGTTCAGGGGCAGACTGATCTCACAGGGCTACTGTGAGGCTCAGCTTGGCAATGTGTACTGCAGCCCTTCAGTGTGGAGGGAGGAAACCCCCTGTCCTTGTAGCTGTGACACTGCCCAGGGCATGTCTGTGTGGCCAAAGTCTTTGCTCTGATTTGTACAAATGAGGAAAAATAAAGGACAAAATATTTTGCGACTGCCTTGTCCTGAAACCTGCATTGCTAGTGTGTCATGGGCAGCTCCTGTGTTGCTCCAGCTCCTAGGGAAGGTGCTGGCATCCAGCTTTGAGAGTGAACTGGCTTTGAGAGTGAAATGGCACCATGTCAATACATGTGGGTGGGAAGGAGAAGAACTAAGCCATGGGAGCACAAGGCCAGAGCCATCACAAAGAGCAAAGGTGCTTCATAAGATATGGGGAACATTTAGAGTTTCCAGCCTGGTTGGTGGGGATTTCGTGCTTTCAGAAGTGTGCTGTCTCTAGAGAGGGCTTGGACAAAAGAAATGGGACCTGAGGGAATAAATCAGAGAAAACTAGCCTGTGGCAGGCAGGGAGTGGTGCCCTCTTCTAAGTCTGCTGAGGCACTGAAGTAAAGAAGGAGTATTTTGTTATTAAGCATTATCTTCACATTAAGTTTTATTTCTGTATGTAACTCCATTTCCTGTACTATAACCAACATTATGTTCCTTTCCCTTTATAGCAGCAGGCCTGTTTGCTGCATGGCTTTGCACCTTGGCTGGCACCTAAGGTGCCGCAACCAAGGCTGGGCAGCTGATCTCTGTCCACTCAGCCACACTCACAGCGTGCTTCATCTCCCTGCTTCTCCCTGCAGATTCCCCTGTGCACGCCAGCTCCACGTCTGTGAGCCTGTCCTCAGGTCTTTCCACGGGGAATCCAGTGGAGGGGCCCCACAGCTACCTCGAGGCCCCCGGGAACGCTGCGCGGGCGCTGCCGTCGCCCATGAACGCCATCGGCTCCCCCGTGAACACCCTGGGCTCGCCCTACAGGGTCATCGCCTCCTCCCTCGGCTCACACCCCGTCGCTCTGTCCTCGGCCCCAGGCATGAATTTTGTGACACACGCCAGTCCGCAGGTGGGGATGTGCATGCTTGCTTTGTTCCAATTCACTGTTCAAGCTGGGTAAAGTCCCAAAACTTGAGAGAGGAGATTGGCTGGTGTGTTTTGGCCACTCAGGGAGCTCAACTCTAAAAGACATTTTTTGGCACGTGAATCTTTCTGCATAAATCATCCTTGCACAGACACAGAGACCACACCAATATCTATTTCAAAATACCCTCCACAGTAAGGGAAGAGAGGTATTTTCCAGGTCTTTTCTCGCTGTGGGTGCAGTCCAGCTCCCCTCCACTGCATCCACTGCAGTGTGTAATTACTGTACATGGAAACAGACAGGATAGCCAAGGGCTGCAGCACATGAAACATTCCCCTTCTTCCTGCAAAAGCATATCTGCTTTGTTTCATTATCTGGAAAGGAGACAGACTTTCTAGGAAGAGGCAAATGTTAATACTAAATGCCAGCCACCTCCTGTGTTGCATATAAACTTGGCCTGGAGCAAAATGAAGCACTCCCATCCTTACTGCCTGTGCTCACGTGGGTGCTGAGGTTTCTCTTCCAGACAGGGGGAAGACCCTGGTGTTAGGACTACTGCCTTCCCAGAGCCCTGGATGGGCTGGGAGCCTCTCAGGGTGGCTCTGTGGGGCAGAGACATGCTGTTCCAAGAGCCTGGCACCACCTCTGGCATGGCTGTGACCAAGATAGCAGTATGGAATTTTGACAAAGTGCTGAAATGTGCTGGGAGTCCAGATCTAAGTGACAATTCTGCCTCTTATGTGCGAGATTTTGAGTTTTATTAATGGGACCTGAAGGTAGGAAGTACCCAGAAGCCTCATGGCTCCTGCTGAAGAAGCAGCAAGGTGATGGTCCCTGAGCCCTCTCTGCCCCATACCCCATTGCTTCTCCTTGGAATGCTTGAAGCTCTTAGTGCCTGGAAGGCTGGGAGAGGATGAAATGGGAAAGCCCCTGAAGAGCTCTGAAAGACTATAAGGTTTGGCTTACCTTTCCCCAGGATCCTCAACTCCTGTATGGGCCCTGGCTGTCAGCAGTGGGAATGCTGGGCATCCCTCTTCCCCTTGCACCACCCATCTGTTCCCCATCCATCTGACAGTATTTGTGCCCATGCCATCAAGGACAGGATGGCTGGACATGAACTTGTGGCAGTACTGGTTGATTGGAAGCCTTTCCTTTGGACTTGGGGATGCTCTGGGAAGTGGTTTCCCCAGTCTGGGCACTGTGCCAAGTTCCCAGATCTGAGGAGAGGGTTCCATTTGTGTTGCCTCTAATACAAGGAGACAGCTGGGCCCTGGGGATTCAGCAGGGAGGCAGCTAATGGATTTGGGGTCAAGCAGTTGTCCCAGATATCTGACATGATTGCACTTAACCTGCAGGAGTCAAACTCTGAGGACACCGATGGCTAAAACTGCCCTGTGTGCCCCCCTCCCATGCACCCTCTCTCCCTTTTATTGTCTCAAAGTGCAGACAGAGAGAAAGAGAAGGTGGTACCTGAGTTCTGAGCAACATTTTAAACCATAAAAAGTTCCTCCTGGATCAGCATTTTGCCAAGACGATGATTACACAGTGGATGGACACTTTGGGAAGGAAGGAGTTTGTTTCTCCTCTCCTTGGGCTGGATTTTGAAGCATAAGGATTTACAGTTGCCAGTGCCTGGTTTGAGTCTCTGCCAGGGACAGCGAACCTCTGGGTGATTTTTCCAATACACTTTTATTTTCCTGTGGAACAAAACAACCTGGCTCCTGATTTTTGCTGGATAATTTTTATTTTCCATGTTATTAGAGCTTTGAAGCTTTGAAAATGAAGGCACAGTGGTGAGGGAACATGAGAACAGGCTTCACCTTTTAATTTTTCTAGTGATAGGTCCAAAAATCCCAATGGGATGAACCCTTGGTTTTACTGAAATTTACTGTGGAAATTATTATACTTTTTCATGGGAAATGGGAAGTCTCTTGAAGCAAATGGAGAACTTGCAGCAACAAGCACGGAATCTACTGTTTTAAATGTTATGGAGATTGGCATGAAGGCTGCAGCTGGGTCTTCATCCAAAGACTTGGATTCTGCCTTCTTGCTGGGAAAAAGAATTTGAGCTGATAAATCTGGATGACTGTTAAAAACAAACTGGGTGATGAAACAACCATCCCCAGCCCTCAACCCATGCCAATGGGGAAGGTGATTTGATGGTGGGTTTGGAGAGATGTTGCTCTGCCCAGACAGCTTTTGACAAGACGTGCTCAATGGCCCTTAATCCTCCCTGCCCTGCCGACTGTGGCTCCAAAGCAAACAGCAATAAAACAGAGCCCTGGGCAACATCAGGCTTTGGTCTCTAATCGATGTGGGTTTGTAACCTTTAACTTCAGCAGCCACGAGCAGCTCCTGGGGATCTCGGCTGGGGGCTCTGCGTCGTTTGCCTGCATCTCACGGCTGCTGATTTTTAGATGCTCAGCCCAATCCCCTTTTTTGTCTATCTGATAACCCCAAATCTGCCACCTGTGATAGTGTTTGGGAACGTAAGTCCTAGGGATTGACCAAATGGCCATGTTTTTATGTGTATATGCAGATATCATGAGTCAGGGAAGCTAACCCACTTAATTTTTTTTTTTTTCTAAACACTGTTACAGCTTCAGTAGCCATGCAGCAGTGCAGGTTTAATTGCAACAAATCACCCAGCTGCAAAGCTCTTCTTTACTCAGCTGTAAGTGCTTGAGGCCGCCAGCAGCCAGTAATCAGCATCCTATAATGAAGCAGGCAGGATCCCACCAGCCTCATTGCTTGGAGGCTGTAACTGAGCAGCTGAGGTTACTGCCTGCCCTTTTCCAGCTCTGCTTAGTCCTGGCTTTGATTACAACATCAGACCAGGGTGAGAGGCAGTATCTGCTTTAATGCCTGCTTAAATGCCTCCAGCTGGACTTACCAGAGGATGTCTGCCTGCCCATGGCAGTCCCATGGAGTTGCTGGGGATAAGCTTGCAGGACAAGCCCAGCAGGAGCAGCAAGGGGAGGGTCAGCTTCATTTGGGGATGGTTTTGTTGAGATATAAGCCTCTCCCCTCTAACCTGTCCTGTGGCTTCTGCTTCTGTAGCTCAATGTCCTGAACAATGTCAACAGCTCGGAGGATGTCAAGCCCTTGCCAGGTCTCCCGGGGATCGGGAACATGAATTATCCATCTACAAGTCCAGGATCCCTAGCCAAACACATCTGTGCCATCTGTGGGGACAGGTCCTCAGGTAAGAGGTTCTCTTTCTTGGGATAGGCTTTGTGCAATGAAAAATCCCCTGGTGCTCTGAAGCAAGGCTTGTGCAGGACTGAACAATGTGGAGCTCGCTGGGGCCAGACTGGCACTGCAGGATTCATAGCTGGGTCTGGTTTACCCAGGGACGGCCTGTCTGTATTGCAGAGTAGTTGCACTGTGCCCAAAAAAGAGCACACCTAAAAGCCATGCTCTTCCCCATTATGTGTATAATCTCATTTTACCTTTTGTCCTTGTTTATCAAAAGAAAATCTGCCAGAATCCCTGTGTTTTCATTTACCTGTGCTTTGTGGTAGCTGGGTTCTGGCTGTGTCTGGGTTTTCTCTCCTACCCCAGTGTGCCTTGCAGACCCCTCCATATCAGTGCATCCCATTTGCTGCCTGTGGGTGTTCTGCACTTGAACTGCAACTAAGATGCTCCACGTCATTCCACTGGGACGCAGTCCCTCCTTATCACAGGAAAACAGTGGTCCTGTAGTTTGACTGCTGCTGGTCACTATTCCTGCCAAGACCCACAGTGATAACCTGCCGCCGGTTTTTCCACCTTTGGATGTGATTCAAGCTCCTCCACACTGGAAGGAAGGGCAAATGGGCTTTCCCATTGATTCCTTTGCCTCCCCAGGGAAGCACTACGGGGTGTACAGCTGTGAGGGCTGCAAAGGCTTCTTCAAGAGAACGATCCGGAAGGATCTGATTTACACCTGCCGGGATAATAAGGACTGCCTCATAGACAAGCGCCAACGCAACCGCTGCCAGTACTGCCGCTATCAGAAGTGCCTCGCCATGGGGATGAAGAGGGAAGGTAGGACTGGGCTGGTGGAGGGAATGGGATTGGAGAAATTTTCCTTCCTTCATTAGAATAAATCAGGCTCTTGGTGGCCCTCCAAAGCTGATGCAAACCCCAAAAACTGACAGCGTCAGGGTGTTTTGGACCTCGTTATGTAAAGGAAATGAGAATCACAGTTTTGATTGGAAAAGGCTTTTAAGATCAAGTCCAACCATTAGCCCAGCAATGCAGATTCCACCACTAAACCCTGTCCCTAAGTGCCACATTTACCTGTCTTTTAAATACCTCCAGGGGTGGTGACTTAGCCACTTCCCTGAACTGCCTGTTCCAATGTTTGACAATCCTTTCTGTGAAGAAATTTTCCTAATAAGTAAAGAGACTGATGGGGAAGCTATTACACTTCCCACCTAAACACACACTGGTGACTGTTGAACCTATCAATAGGTTTTGACCCAACCTTGCCTCTAGTTAGTGACCCTTAATGGCTTGGACCCCTGTAAGCCTCTGCTGTGGACAGCACCCAGCTGTGAGGGGTCCTGCACCCTTCTTGTCTCCTTTATTTTTGATTTTCTGACTTAATTGTTCACCACCTAATTCTTGTACTGGAAGATAAGGGTGAATGTTTTATTTCTATCTCTTATTTTGTAGTTCTCTGTCATTTCCACTCTTAGCCTCACCTTTGGAGATGAGCTCTGGTACAGCTCACATCGTGCAATGATTTTGTGTTGCTGCAGGAGAGAGCAGTATGGAAGTAATTCATGGAGCCTTTTCCATATTCCACACACTCACTGCATGTCCCAAATATCTGTGCTTCTGACCCAAACCACTTAAAGGATTTAGTGTGGAGCAAGAACACAACCTGATGCAATTTGACTTAAAGGGATTTTGCATTGGGGAAGCCTCCAAGAACTGCTGAGGGTCTGTGCTGGGTCCTGCAGCCCTGCCTCTCTACCACCCGGCTCTGGAGAGTGTGAAGGTCTTTGTAAAAGCCCCCAATTCTCCGCTGCAGGGAAGGGCAAGCCCAACAGCTTGGCTGCTTATCTGTCCACCCCTGTCCCCTTCAGCTGGCTCTCCCTCCTTGGTGGAGCGAGGACTGCTGAGCTGGATTGTCTCCCAAAGTATACTAACAGATGTAAGGTCAGGAAGTGACAACCAACACAGCATTTCAGCTCGCTTTTTCCAAGATAAAGTAAGTGTGCTGCCTTCAGGGTTGAATGCTAACAGGCAGTGTAGCTGTCCCCTTTGGAGGCCACGCTGTCCCCCTGTGGAACATCCAAACTGCTCCCTGTGTGGGGGCTCAGACCATGCAGGGCAGAGCCTGGGGAAGCAGCTGTGACAGTGGGCATGAGCTGAGCCTCGTCTTGCTCCCTGTAGCGTCATCAAAGCTGTGCTGCCTCAAGCTTAGGGCAGCAGGGGACTGAGAAATGCCAAGCTGGAATCAAAAACTTAATCGCAGGCATAGCTCTCCCTTCCAGCCGGGTGCAAAGTGGTTCAGAGGATCAGGGTGCAACTTCCCTTTGCAGAGAGTGAAAATTTAAACCCCAGGATCCTCGTGGATCCTGTGGGAGTTTGGCTGCAGCAATTACAGGGGTTTTTTGGGAGCTGCAGGAATGTGCACCCAGGATTTCTGTTGTGCACAAGAGTTGCCATGCAATATACAGATGTCCTGCACTGACCTGTCTTACACACACACAACAGCCCTGGGAGTTAATAACTGAGCTTCAGAGAGAATTTCATGGTTCTGTGCCTTCAGTCAGCAGATATTTTGGAAAACATACAGAGATGGGAGAAGGGAGTGAAGGTGTTGGGGCATTGATGTACTAGGAGCTTTCTAGTGGGGAGGATTGGGAAGAGAGGTGGTAGAGGGAGAGGTGACACCAGGGCCTGGCCAGAAAGGGAAGGATTTTGCTTAGGAATGAGATAAGCAGCATATGTGAATCCAGCTGGGGGTTAGGGACTATCTAGCCCTGCTGCTGGATGCTCTGACTGCTGTGGGATTGTTGAAAGTATGGTGGGACTGCTGGAAGCATGCTGAGAGCACAACAAACCTCTGTGTAAGTGCTGGGTCCCTCCTGCCTACTCCAGTACCCAGTGACAGCCGAGTCCAGGCTGCCACCTGGAGGTGTCAACTCCTTTTGCCTCTATTCTGGAGCTTTATACTTTGGAAGTCACAGTCTTTTGTCAAATTTGGAGGCTACTGGTCTGCAGCAACCTCAAAGTCCCTGGTGTGGGAGCAGCCATTTTAATGGGTGTATATCTGAAATAGCCACTTATTTCCTGTTCTCATCCCTTGTCCTAGAGGCAAAGGGACCCACTGTGAGCCGGTGAGTGTTGCTGTGGATATAGAGAGCCATGTTTCTGTCCCACAGCTGTGCAGGAGGAGAGGCAGAGGAGCCGGGAGCGCAGTGAGAATGAGGCTGAATCCACAAGCAATGGCAGCGAGGACATGCCCGTGGAGAGGATCCTGGAAGCTGAGCTGGCAGTGGAACCCAAAACGGAGGCGTACAGTGACGTGAGCACAGAGAGCTCGGTAAGAGCCACTGACACCACCTGAAGCCTGAGATGAGAGGCTTTGAGCTGGGATTTGAGCAGGCAAACCCCATGTGAACAACGAGCATTTTACAAGGGGTTTTGTTTCACACTGCCTAAAGGTCACTGGCAGTTTTTCTTTTCAAGTTACTCTGAATGACAACCACAAAAACCCATTATTTTCTAAGCATTTTTTTCCCAGTTCCCTTTAGTTTCAGTGAGTAGGTAGGGAAATAGATGCTGGAGAGTCTGAACCCTGTGCTGGCTTCCACAGGTGCATAGCCCTGGACACTTCTTGTCTGCCCCAGTGACCAAGACTGGAGCGGAGCTGAACACGGCAGGTCTACTGCTGTGATATTACTGGTTTGGATAAAACTGCTGCTCATGCCCATTCAGGGCCTGCATCTTGGCTTTTAGATATGCCCTGGGGAGCAGGACTGCAGCCAGCCATGAGCGACTTGCTTTGCAAAGGACAGCAAGGAAATAGAAAAGTCAAGCAACCAGCTGGCTTGGCTGGCTGTAGAGGGGACAGTGGTAATAAATATCTGCTCTTCCCAACAGCACACAGCTGAGATTATTGGCAGTTTGAGCACTGTACTTGTGGCATTGAGTATCATTAACTCGATACTGTGTGCACTGCAGATAGTGATTATCAAAGTTTTTTCATTGACAAATTCTCCTTTTTTCCTCTGCTCTTTTCCTTTTGATATGGCTCTTAATTAGACAAATGACCCTGTCACAAACATCTGCCATGCTGCTGACAAGCAGCTCTTCACCCTCGTCGAGTGGGCCAAGCGCATTCCCCACTTCTCCGACCTGACGCTGGAAGACCAAGTCATTCTCCTCCGGGCAGGTAGTGTCCCCCACCTGGGGCTGTTCCTGGTACCCCTGTGCCTTCTCTGGGCTGTGTGCCATGCCAGCCAGGCTGGATGGTGAATGTGAAATCCTGAGCCGATCCATTCCTGCTATTGCAGAGCCAAAACCCATTCTGGGACATGATGAAAGTTGTCAGAGGTTGTGGATGGGGCAGTGGAACCTGTGGTTTGTTCTCCTCTTCATGCAGACACAGAGGGCTGGGGGAGAGTGAATAAATGTGTCTGGTTGATGCAGTTCTTGTAATTGCAGGTCCTACTATGTATGGGGCATGTTAGCACATAACATGCAGAATGATGCAAAGGGATTGCTGTTGCTAGGAATATGTTTTTAGGAGGAAAACCCAGAATATTTTCCCCCTTTTTCCCTTTTTCAATTTCCCCCTGAGCGTCTTTGAGCAAATTTCTGCTCCTTGCTTGCTGCTGGTCAGGGTCATAGAATCATAGAATATCCTGAGTTTGATAATCCTTGTGGGTTCTTTCCAAGTTCAACTCCTGGCCCTGCCCAGAACAACCCCAAGAGTCACACCATGTGCCTGAGAGCATTTTCGAAATACTTCCAAGGGATTGGCCACCCCTTGCAGTGTTGGCAAGGGGTGCAGTTGGTACCTGGGCTCCCAGCTCTCCTGTGAGCTTAGTCTAAAGCCAGCAGGGAGACACCAGCTCTCCTGCTCCATGTGGGGCTGATTTTTGGCTGAATTACCTCACATGTCCTGCAATCCTCTGCCTGCAGGCTGGAATGAACTGCTCATTGCCTCTTTCTCCCATCGCTCCGTGTCGGTCCAGGACGGGATCCTGCTGGCCACGGGCCTGCACGTGCACCGCAGCAGTGCCCACAGTGCTGGTGTGGGCTCCATCTTTGACAGGTACGTGGCCACTTTCTGTCACCACCCCCCCCCCCCAGCATGGTGGCCAGGCTCACTCTGCCTTCCCCTCCGAATGAGAAACATGTCCTTAAGGGGAGCTAGAGCAAACCCATTGTGGTTTGGGGCAGAAATAGCTCGGAATGAGCAGGTGATGCTTGACTGATTTAAAAAAAAAAACAAGAAAGGGGAAAAAAGCACGTTGGGAAGAGATTTGCAGCTGCAGAAGCAGGTCTTTGGTTGGGGGTGCAGGGGGATGAATGCTCCTCTCTCAAGCACTTGCTGTAGCTGTATCTAGGCCTAATATTGATCACCAAGAGCTTTAGATGGCAAAGCCTTAAACCCCAACTTGCTCTTGTAACAACTGCACATGTACTGTCCCTGCCATGCCAGCTCCCTGCCTGGCAGGACACTGCCTCACCACTCTTCACACAACTGGCATGTGTAAGGACAGTGCCCATGTTTTGCACTGCACAGTAAAAAGTAGAGAAAACCTGTGTGGTTTTCCTCAAGTGAGTACCAATTGTGAGTGCTGCATGCTGAGCAAAGTGAGAACAGGAGCGCATCTGATGCTCAGGTCCCTGGATGCTGCTGATGCACATGTAGAACAGCAGTGTGGGGCATGGCTGGGCCTTGGCGATGCCTCTTCCTGCAGAGAGGAATTGCTGGTATTCCCAGTGGCTGTCCCAGATGCTTTTCAGTGGAAAAATTGGTCTCTGATTGTCTGCTCACCCATGTCCCCCACATGCAGGGTTTTGACAGAGCTGGTGTCCAAAATGAAAGACATGCAGATGGATAAGTCTGAGCTGGGGTGCCTGCGAGCCATTGTCTTGTTTAACCCAGGTAAGTCGGAGGCTGGGGACAGCCCCAGGTGACAAGCACTGCCTCTGGGCCACAGCAGGTCACAGGGCCGTGACAGTGAGCATCACGGGTGCAGAGACATTTCATACAATCCTAGAATGGTTTGGGTTGGAAGGGGCCTTTAGAATCCTCTCACTCCAACACCCTGCAATGGGCGGGGACACCTTCCAGTAGACCAGGATTTGTCCCAGTCACTGGATACAGATTAAAGAGAATGTGAGTCCTCTCCTCCCTGTGCACACAGTCACTCTACTGGCAGTGGAAAGATCCCCTTTGCAGAGAATTCTTCCCCACCTGTATTTTCTCCCTTGTCCAGATGCCAAGGGCTTGTCCAGCCCCTCAGAAGTGGAATCGCTGAGGGAGAAGGTCTATGCCACGCTGGAAGCCTACACGAAGCAGAAGTACCCCGAGCAGCCAGGGCGGTGAGTGTCCCCGGCAAGGCAGCACCATACCCACCCTGGAAAGAGGAGACCGGGGCGGGCTGTCTGTGCTGCCTCTGCCCGAGCCGGTGCCCTAATTGGGAGCCTTTAGGGTGCCGGCCAGATGGAATTTTTGTTGCTTCCCGATCCAATCCTACCCTCTGCTGGCCGAGCTCTCGAAGTGCCGGCAGCTGGGTCCGTCCCCGGCGCTGCCAGCCAAGCGATGTGCCCACAGCATCCTCCATTATTTTTGGCTCTGGCTGTCACCGCAGACGCTGCGAGCGGGCTGTGGGCAGGGGGAACAGGGAACAGGCTGGCGGCTGCACCCCCTTCCAGCTGCGCCTCCAAACGGGAGGCAGTGACTGGCAGCTGAGGGGCTGCACACCCTCTCGGAGCCTGGGGACTTTTGAAGACAGATTTAAATGGCACCATGGAGTTGTAAGTCTTGTAAGATGCTAAGATGTTCTAATCTTGAAGGGAGAATCTGGATGTATCTTCTTTGGTTTTTTCTTTTCCTTTAATTTTTTCTTTTAAGTTTTAAAAATGCCAAATTCTGTTTTGGAAATATACATTTTCCCTCCATAAGAGGCTACAAACATTTATCTGGAAAGCTTAGGGGAATCTAAGATTGAGAACGCCCCAGAGCATTTTTTTGGAGAATTTGGGTTGGTGCAGGCTTAGAAATAGGTGAGAGACGGCAGCCAGCGCCTCCCTCATGCCTCTGACTTTGGTCTCTCCCAGGTTTGCCAAACTCCTGCTGCGCCTGCCGGCACTGAGGTCCATCGGGCTGAAGTGCCTGGAGCACCTCTTCTTCTTCAAGCTGATCGGAGACACCCCCATCGACACCTTTCTCATGGAGATGCTGGAGACACCCCTGCAGGTCACTTGAGGGTCTGGCCCCTCTCTGGCCAGCCCCTGGCCCCCCATGCCCTTGCACAGCCTCCTGCCCCTCTGCTCTGAGCCTGCGAGAGCTCCAGAGATGTCCTCTGCCCTCCGCTCCTCCTCGGTGGGATTGTCGTGGTTTTGTACAGCTGTAAATCACCCCCTCTAACCCTCCCTGGCCTGTCTAGGGGGGGTCACAGATCCTCTGCCCAGCTAACCATCCCCCTGTACAGATAATTGCTTTAAATTATTTTTTCATTCTCAATAAAAGTCAAGAAAACAAATAAAATAATATGAGTGAGGCACTGATTGGATCTGGCCAGAGCAGTGTCCTCTTTTGCTGCAGTCACAAAGGTCCAGCTTGGGATGGGGCTGAGGGTCCCTCCTGAGACTCCTGGGCAGCCCAAATCAGGGCAGGAACATCACTTGGGATATTGCTGCTTGTCCTGATGGACAGTGCTCTGGCTGAGAGGACAGGTATTGCTTCTTGTTCCTGCTAAGGAAAGACCTAGAGAAACTTTCTGCTTTGAATCAAAATGTTTCATTCTGCCATCTCAAAAAGAAATTCTTGGACTCTTTGAAGTCTATGAAGTTTTGAAGTAATTTTAAAAGTCATTTTTTAATAGGGGCTCTGGGATTGGGTTGGGGTTTTCTCGTTTTCTTTTCCAAGATAGTCCAGCCACTGATGCAAGAACCAAAGTGTTTCATTTTGGTCCAGCTGAGGTATTCTGGGGTGACCCAGCCCCTGTGTCCTCTTGGATAACTCATTTTCCTGAAGCTTCATGTGTCCTGTCCTTTTTTTATTTCCTCCTCCATATTTTTACTCTGGAAACAGGTTCATCAACCCCGAATTTATAATCTCACACTTCCGTGAGTGAGACTTGCAGGGAAGGAAAGAACAAGACACTCTAAGGAACCATCCTCAAAGGCCTGCCTGCTCTTTCCCCTGCTCCAATGGCACTGCTGGAGCTCCCCATTGCAACCGAGCTAACCAGAGTCAAACGAGTTAAAGACATTAATTTGTTCAATATGCGGCGCTTATCCTGGTGGGAAAATGTCCTCCCAGGAACCCAGCGAAACTGTCTGTATTATTATTCATAAAACAGGTGTAGTGTTAAGTGATCTGCCCCTCCTGACCCTCTCAGCAGACAGTGGGGTGAGATGCAGCCGCGCTTCGTCTGTCCGCATGACAGATTGCAGCACTGCCGGCTTGGGGAAGTTTGAGGGAGAGGAGGATGACAACAGGAAAGGAAGAAGGATAAAAATGAAACGTTTTGTTAAAGCTCCCACACGGGGACATGATTCATTCTCCAGTATTTCACTGCAAGAAAGGAAAAGAGGATTTAAAAGAACAGAGAAAAAAGGGAAAACCCCAAAATTATGAAAACGCTTTGATTTTTTTCTTTTCCTCCTGAGAAAAATCCAGGGAGAATTTCAAAAGAGGTGAAAAGCACTGGTCAAGGAGAGATTTTTAATTGAAAAGTAATTTTCCATTAAAAGATAAGTGTTTAAAGAGAGAAACTACACAACCTGCTCATTGTAAAACTGTTGCTGGAGTTTGAGATGCTGCACGCATGCTGCGCTGGGATGGTACCACACCGCACTGCTGGTTAGATGAGCCAAGAGGTCACCTCCAGCCTGGGCTGCTCAGGCTTCTCCTCTAAGAAATGTAAACTTCTAAGGGCTGGTCCTGAGCTGGCTGGGTTGGGTTTCTTCTCTGATTGATGCTGATCCCAATCCACTGTCGGTGAACAAATCCAGAGCACTGCCTGTGGTATTTTGATACTGGAAGTGGTGGGATATGATAACCAAGACTGGACAGGAAGTCTCAAGGTGACTATTTGTGGCTGCTGGACACCATCACTCTCAGCAGTCTGGCTCGAGACCCTGCAACAGTGGACTCTGGTTTCTGGGCCACAAGGTCTCCAGGCTGCAGCTCGAGCAGGGCTTTGTCCTGTTTCTCCAGATGACTACTGAGCTTTTGGAAAAAATTGTATGCTCAACACACACCCCACCACACTCTCCCCCACCCTGTGTCTGGTAGGGCAGAGAGACCATGACACTCAGTGTGGCTTCTGTGAGTAAAACACCACTTGCTCATCTGAAAGTGCCGCTAGCAGACAAATGTCCTGTGCAGAGGAAACAAGTCATGGAGCAACCCAGCTCTATCTGCAGTCACTGGGGACCTGAGGATTGATGTAATCTCCTGGATTTGGTCCTAACCCTGAGATTCCTCATTCATGTTGTAGAACTCTGTTCAGGGGTGTTGTCCAAGAGCTGTGCCTCCCCAAGCCTTGCAAAGCATAGGAGTGAGCCTCTGGACACCCCGAGGAACAAATCTCATAGCAGTTAGTAATAACTCACTGGTGTGCTTATCCTTCTGTGAGCTGCTGCAGAAGAACAGCAGCTTGGCATAGCTGGAGCTTCCCCAATCTTCAGCCCTGCAAAAATGCAATTTTCATAAAATAGTAGAAATCGCAATTGTGAATAAGGCAAAGAAAACATCACCCAGTCATTGGTTACCCCATGAGACCCCTCATAGCCCCAGATTAAGCTTAGACAATTTTCCATTTGCTCTAGGTTTACTAAATTATCCCGGCTCTGGGAATGACTGGTGCAAGACCATTTTCTCTTTCCCACCATGCATCACATCTCATGACCTTCCCAAGTTAGCAGCAGGTCCTCCTCCACCATAGGCAAGCTTTGTTCTGGTGTACAGGCTGAATATGCCAAAGCATTTATCAATTAAGAGCTGCTTGCTCTGCAGTGCTCCATGGAGGGGCCTTCAAAAAATAGTGGAGTTTTCGGTTCTGTAACTGCTGCTTCAGTTTCTACTGAGTCCAACAACAGCACTTCTGGACTGAGAATAAAAAAAACTCAAGCTATAAAAGTTTGAGGTGGTATATGTTCAGTCTGACTCTGGGCTCCCTGATGGATTTAGTGATTCAGAGGCACATCCTGTAGACCTGGCATGACTTTCAGACACCAGTGGTGTGACTCTTGTTATGTGTCACCAACACTGGCCTTTCCTCTTGTCTGGACTGGACCCCTGGACTGCCTTCACCATCACAGCCGATCTCCCCTGAGATGTTCTCTTTGCTTGATTTCTCTTGATTTCTCTGCTAACCCCTCGATGTCCCTCCCAGCTCTCTGCTGTCACATCAAAGGCCCAGCTGGGAGGTTATGCTGACTTGGTGCCTCCTGGAGCACCAGAGGGCACAGGGAGGAGGAGGAGGAAGCGGGTGCACATGGGGCTCCCCAGAGCTGATGATGGCAGTGGGAAGCTGTGTGTGTATCCTCTTTCCGGGAAGGATGGCTTTTATTTCATGGCAAGGTACATTGAGGTGGAAAGCACGACAGAGAAGTCCTGATAAATCCCCAGGTGTTTATCAGCATGAGTGGACAAAGACCAACCTATATCTAAGCAAGGCTGGTGGCTGCCAATCTGTATCTCTCTTCTCTCCCTTCTCTGTGCAATTAACTCTGCTTGAGACAGGCTTGGTTTAGGGGATTTCAGTGGTAAAACAGGAGAGGATTTTATCACCCTGGGGCTATTTGACAGCACTGTGGCTGTGGGCTGGTCTCTGGCTTGCCTCTCTGCCAGGCTGGCCAGCCCAGCTGGCCATGCAGCAGCTGATGCCTCTGAAGGGCTGTGAGGGTGGCAGAAGGAGAGGGAGGTGTGGTCCTTGCAGGGGTGAGTGGTGTGAGGGATGTCTCTGGTGCTGGGAAGGGCTTTGTCTTCTGGGTCAAGTTGGCTTCAGGCATTAGATGCACCTTGACAATGCTGGCCCAGTGACTCCTGTCCCTGGGGAGGTGGCTCATAGCCATCTTCTTCCTTGCTCTCCTGTGTGCCTGCTTCTGGGGCCAGCCCTGCCTGCTCCGGGGTGATTCTGCATCTGCTTGGCTGGGCAGAGTTAAGGTGATGCTGGAGGAGGGATCTGGCTGCTGCTGTCTGGAGCCGTGGCAGTTGCTGTGGCTGTGGCTACCTGGGAGCTGAGTGCTGCTGATCCCCTTCCAGCAGTGAGCAGTGGGGACCTGCACAAAACATGACAGCTGGGCAGCCCCAGCGGGGAGATGGCTGGGGAAGATGTGCATCCCCTCTGCCAATGTTGTGGCCTTGTTAATTCAGTTGGCAGCTTCTGTTTAATGCAGTTCTCCAACACCACCCGGTTTTTGCAACACCTGGCTGCCTGCAGACCCTACAGCTAGAAGGAGAAAGCCTACACCTGCTTCTCCTCTGGTTTAATTCCCTTCAGGTCCTGATGCTGTGGGTTTCTGCACCTAGTTCAGTACTGGGTGAACTAATAATGCAAATTGGTCCTCGGAGGCTGCAGTCAGCTGCCTGAAATACTCCCATCATGTTTTGTAGGGCCATTGCCCATGGTGAAGGGGTGCTTTGGGAATGAGGGGAGTATTTCTTGCATATTTTACTGGTTCATCTGGTGACCATACTTTGCACGAGGCCAGGTGGGCTCCAGTACTTCTGACCTGTATGGGAGCTGGTGGAAGTGTAAATCATGAGCAGCAACACCCTGCTGTAGCCTCCTTGGTGCTACACACTTGACTCAGCCCTCAAACATGCTCTTCATAGACCAAGCTGGGAATTATGCATGAGAGCTGCGAGGTAAGGCAGTCTCCAGAGCCTCCTCACACGGAGAGGAGGAGGAACAACACTATGGGGTGGCAACACCCAGGGAGGAATGACTTCCCTCCCAGCTGCTCCTGCATCTCTGAGCAGAGCAAATCGGGTGGGCTCTCTGAGTGTACAAGCAAAGTGCCCTGCACAGGGACGCAGTTTTTAGCAGTGCTAGTGGATGGTATTCTCACTGCATGGGGCTGCCACCCCCTGGCTGTGTAAGGAAAATCTGCCCTGCCCAGCTCTCTGGGTAGGATGGATGGGGTGGGGAGGCTGGGCTGGTTTGCACAGACAGGAAGAGCAGCACTCAGTGCTTGGAGCCCCTGGTCATGCTGCAGTCCTTGCTGGGCTGGCGTCTTGGCAAGGAGGCTCCAGCGGATCTGGCTACTCAGACATTTGGCTGGAGCTGATTGGAGACCTTCAGGAAAGCCAAAGACGAAGGTGTCAGAGCCCAGTGCCTCCCTGCTGCAGCCCAGCCTTCCTGGATGTGAGTGGTCAGCGCTGTTTCACACTGACACGTGTGGTGGTACCAAGGCTTTCATGCCCGAGCTCCCGGTGTAGTTATAGTGGGATAAAATAGGGCTGTCCTAGGAGCGTGCTTCCCTCTCCCATAGGATTTTCGCAGGGTGGTGAGCTGCCTGTGCTAACCTGTGGCCTCTCTCCTTCCTACGAATTCCCAGATGACACGACCTCGGTCCCTGCATCACCCACGTCATCTGGGTGTGGATGCCCCACACAGAGGCTGGGAGTTCTTCTGCCCCTGGTGCCAAGGTCAGCGGTGAACACAGGAGGTGAGGCACCTAAAAGCCTCCCATCCACCACGATCCTACAGCGGGTCCCTCGCAGCTCTGCAGCCGTTTCCCCTCTCGCCGGCCAGAGACAGGGGGCTCAGCCCTCCTTCGTGCCGGGAAAGCCGCAGCCCCCTGTCCAGGCAGCTCCGACAGCGCCAGGTACGCGGCCCCAGCTCCGCTGCGGACCGCTCCGACCTGCGGTGCTGTGAAACTCCCCGAAAAACGGCGAGCCCCCCAAGCAGGAGGGAAGGGAGAGCTGGGCAGGACGGGAAAGCGTCGGGGCTGCGGGAAGGCTCCAAGTTTCATCTTCCTCGGCCGGGCGGGATCGTTGCTCCGCGGATTTCCCCTCCCCGAAACCGATGCGGTTTGGCGGAGCCGGAGCTCCGCTTCCCCGGGGCCGCCTACCCCTGCGGCCCCGCGGAACCGGCGCCCGGAGCGGACCGAGCCCATCTCGGCGCCAGGGATCCCAGGCGACGAACCCTCCGGGGCAGCTCTCCCGCTTTGGTTTTGGGATTTTTTTTTTTTGTTATTTCTTTTTTGTTTTCCTCCTCCCAGCACTCATTTTCCTTAAACACTCCGGAGCAGCGGGAGCGAGGCGCCCGGGGCGATGCACAGCGCGGGGGAGCGCATCCCCGCCGGGGACTGCCCCGGGCAGGGACCGGCTTTCTCCAAAAACTCCCGGCTTGGGCTTCTCCTGAGAGGGGGATTTGATTTCCAGCCGGTTTCATTACTGGGAGAGACGCCGTGGTGGGGCACCACCCTCTACCTTTTNNNGGTGGGCCCCCCCCCTTCTTTTTTTTTTTTTTTTTTTTTTTTTTTTTTCTTCCTTTTCTTCTTTTTGGCTTTCTAAGAAAAGAAGGGAAAAAAGCCAAGGAGCGGAGTGGAGCCGGGGCGGCAAGGCCGGGCCGTGCACCCCGGAGCCTGGAAGGGCCACCGGCCCCTCGAGGCGTGGCGGGGCCGCTGCCTGCAGCCAGGCAGGAGAGCGGGGAGGAAACTTATTTCGAGTGGGGTGGAGAGGGGAGGGCAGGGGGTGGGGGTCGGGCAGG
>VZTX01023072.1:0-10158 GCA_013400915.1 Pardalotus punctatus
CACTGGGACCATCCAGAACCTCATAATCCCCTCCCATCTCTGGAATCTCCCTCTTCCCATCATTTGTATCATCCCGAACCTCAAAATCCCCTCCCACCTTTGGGATCTCCCTCCTCCCATCATTGGGATCATCCAGAACCTCAAAATCTCCTCCTGCCTTTGGGACCATCCAGAACCTCAAAATCCCCTCCCATCATTGGGATCATCCAGAACCTCAAAATCCCCTCCCATCATTGGGATCATCCAGAACCTCGAAATCCCCTCCCACCTTTGGGATCATCCAGAACCTCGGCCATCCATCCCCAGAAACGAGTCTTTCTCAGACCATTTCAGATCCCTTTGCAGCAAAGAAGAAGCACGAGGCAGCAGGAGAACGGGGCGAAGGAGGGAAGGAAGGGAACCTGTCAAAAACGATGCCACTTTTCCCTTCCCCCCCAATTGTGAAGATTAAAATCGCGATCACACCTTCCATCGAACTCCCCACATCACAGCTTCCACCACTCCAACGGTTCCACCCACTTCCCCATTATTCCCATCATATAAAAGTGGCTGATTTGCTCATTGTTCTTTTTAATTTAATTAATTTTTAATTCATTTCCAGTTAATAATTATTTTAATTAATTCCCCCTAGGGTAGGGAAGGGCTTTATTCCCCTCCTCATTCCTCCGCAGCGACAGATAAATAACTTCAGCTGTCTGAGACAGTTTCTTTTCTCAAAGGAGCCTTTTCTGTCTGGACAGCAACAGCACCAAAAAAAAAAAAAGTTGTTGTGGCATGTGCCAGCCAATAAATTCTGTCCCTGGACATCTTTATGTATTTACATTGAGTCATCTGGGCAATATTATCTTTAGAAGACAAAGAGTTTGAATATTTTAAAGAGCTCTTACAACGTGAAGGGTCATGAATCGCTAAGGTAAAATGTGTTCCCAACTCAGAACCCCTAAAAAAGGAGGAGAACATAAAGGAGGAGGAGAACATATTTCTGGCTTTTTATTTTTCAGCCCATATTTTGTGTTCATGGTTTGGCTTCCTTGGTGTGATTATGAGAAAGCTTCTTGCTTTTATTTCTCTATTCTAAAACCTGCTTGGAAAAATACTACCTGTGCAGATGTGTTCTTCTGGGGGCTTAAAAGAGAGCTGGCAGCTAATTGTGAGTTTCTTAGGGCATTTAAAACTTCCACTGAGCTCATCCTTCTAGGAATGGTATTTAAAAAATGGAAGGGGAAACACAGCGGAATTGCCATTTACCCCAAAACCATCCTTTGTATTCAAAAACTGCCTTGTGTCAGAGAAAGGATTGACCCAGCAAACTGAACAAGCACCAGGACTGGAAGTGCTGGGAATCATTTCCCAAACCCTGATTCCATCTTCTCAGCAGCAGCAGCGAGGTTGCAACACTTCCTCTGCAATAAAAAGGCCGAAGTGATGGAATTACCACCCATAAATTGTTCATATCCTGCTAGAAAACGATGTAACATAAACCACGTACAAAACACTGCTTAAAAAAAAAAAAAAAGAAAATCTCTTTTCCTTCCCTACGCTTCAAAGTTGGTTTTTCCTTTTTATGTAGAGACAAAAACCAGCTTGTGAGAATTTCAAAGCTACCTCAGTGCCTTTTCCAGAACCCCTTCTGCCACCAGCTCCTTTGAACAGGATCTTTTCGGGCTCTGCAGTTGTTTGGTTTGTGCAGCCCAAATTCTTCCCAGCACAGAGGAGTCAACACCCAGAGCAGATTTCTGCACTGGATGAGCAGAGGGGAGCAGGGAGACCTGGCTCTGTCAACATTTACATCACTGAGGAGTGAAAGGAGGGAAAACAGGGAGTTTTCCCTTAGTTTTACAATAAAATATGGATAAAATCTGAATAAAACAGATAAAAAAGGAAATATGCTGATCGTGTAAAGAATCCTCTGCTAAAAGCAATAAATCTGTTATTCTCAGGAAGTAACTCTTTTTTTTTTGTCCTTACCACACGTGGCTAAAAGGTTTTCTTGCGCAATCAACTTTGTCAGCTCCAAAGCTCCCAGCAAAGCGGGCAAAGGGTGCAGGTACAGATCCTCACCTGGTGGAGCAGGGATGCACAGAGGGAGCAATTCTGCCCAAAAATCCTCCCCAAAATCCATGAGGCTGCTGGAACTGAAGAGGATCCGAAAGTCGGCTCTGACCTTTGTGGTGCAGCTCAGTGGACATTGAAGTTCTTGGAACAAATCAAACTTCTCATCTTAAATACCCTTTAAAAGTGAAGTGTGGCCCGAGCCGCTGCTGCTCCACTGCTGTGGCAGGACATGGGAAGGGAAAAGGAAAAAAGGCAAAAAGGAGAGAAGGAAAAAAGGAGAAAAGGAGAAAAGGAGAAAAGGAGAAAAGGAGAAAAGGAGAAAAGGAAAAAAGGAGAAAAGGAGAAAAGGAAAAAAGGAAAAAAGGAGAAAAGGAAAAAAGGAAAAAAGGAAAAGGAAAAAAGGAAAAAAGGAAAAGGAAAAAAGGAAAAAAGGAGAAAAGGAGTAAAGGAAAAGAGGAAAAAAGGAAAAAAGGAAAAGGAAAAGGAAAAGGAAAAGGAAAAGGAAAAGGAAAAGGAAAAGGAAAAGGAAAAGGAAAAGGAAAAGGAAAGGAAAAGGGAGGGAAACTTTCCAGAGTTGGCTCCACCCATCCTGGCTCATTCTCTCTCTTGTGGGAGCAGCTGCTGCTGACACCGCTGATGTGGGACAATAAAAACCATAAAAACCATAAACCCAATAAAAACAATAAAGAAAAACCAGAAAAACCATAGAAACCATAAAAACAATAAATAAAAACAATAAAAACAATAAATAAAAACCATAAAAACCATAGAAACCATAAAACAATAAACACTATAAAAACCTATAAATAAAACAATAAAAACAATAAAAATAAATAAAACCAATAAATAACAATAAATAAAAAATAAAAACAATAAATAAAAACAATAAATAAAAACAATAAAACCAAGGGCAAGATCTGGAGCTCAAGTTGTGTCTAAACCCCAGAGTTTGTTCTTGTTTAATTGTTTAAACAAGGCCTGCCTGTCCCCAGAGGCCACCTCTGAGTGCTCAGCCCTGGCTGGTGACAGCAACTTCACTTAAACTCTTCCTTGAACCAGCAAAATAATTAGTTGGTAAATCTGATTTGAGAAGCCGAGCAGCAAAATTTGGGATATTTCCATCCAAATGCATCTCCTTAATTGAACAACCTCCCAGTCTCCAGCTCAAGCTGAAATAACTGTTAATGACCCCGAGGAAATCAGAAATGTTTTGCCGAGGGGAAATCAACGGAATATTGAGGGAGCTCAGGATTATTGCTGGATGCTAACGGCAGCGTTTAAAGATCATATGTTCACAAATTAAAGAAGTTGGATACATCTGATCATTCTGAAATAATACTGACACCTTTAATGCCATTTTTCTTCTGTCTGTGTAGCAACATTTCTTTTACATTACAGATATATCAATGGGCATGGTGAGATTGCAGATTTTACCAATTTTATAGGAAATACCAATGCTCCCCTCATAAATAAACTCTTATCACAAGTAACCTCTTTATAACGTCATGCAAACTATGTTCTGCAATTCCAGGGATTTTAGATATACATATATTTATATACAGACATCTGGGGGGCACAGCAATAACACATTTTGATCGGTCATCATAAATTTTTCATATTTTCCAGCAGCATCAATCATTCACCTTCATACCACACCCTTCCACTTCCTCCCCCAAGTGCAGTGTTCAGCACACAAACAAAATTTTGTCTAAAAAAATCACGTCCTCACCTGATTTATCTCCCAGGAGTGCAAAGGCACCCACCAATCCTCCTGAAACCGCCCCAAAAAACCCTGGGTGCTGAGCAATGGGGAATTCGGGCACAGGGCTGTGCCGCCGATTCCCTGATTTTTTCACAAGGAGCACCAACCTCACGCGTTAGATTTTAAATCCGCAGAATATCAACGTGACACACTGCACTTGGCCAGCGAAGGAAGGGTTTGGAAACAGATCCCAAAAGCAGAAAATCCCAGCCCAAAGTGGCTCTTAGGGAAGCTCCAGGTTGCTGCAGATGCTCCCACCCACCAACATTTTCAAGTCCGTGGAATTCTTTAATTTAGAGCCGTATCCTTCACGATATGCAAGGCACAAAGATCCATCAATTCCGTGTGTTTGGGGCACGAGGGATGAAGGTTTCACCAGCAGCTCACGTGAAAATCGTTTTGTTTAATGTTCAGTTGGATGGCACTGGAGTTTGATGCTGATGGCAAAACCTAAAGCACAGGTTTCATCCAAAACCTTTTGGAATCAATGTGATTCTTAACACTGACTTCAGGGAGGCCAGGATTTCTGCCTAAATTTGTTTAAATGAAATGCATAGGTTATTTCTCGATCACTCTGATTACCTCTAGGATTCTGCCAGACTAACTCATTTTCCTGCCTCCCAGGACAGTTTCTGTGAATCCCAAAAGCTTCCATTTTGCATATAATAATTATATCCAATAAAAAAATAGTATGAAGCGACTTCCAAAATCCAAAGGTCAAAAATTCAGCTAACATATATTATGTATTTATTATGTAACAATGAGATAATAAATAAGTTTATGAATTCACATGAGCTGTACAAGAAGCTGGGAAGCTTTTGTACCAAATTAGGTACCAGTTATTTGGATTTCTTATTTTTTAAACATATGATCTAAAATTATGTACAGTTGTGGAATTAAGGCAAAACCAGAGAAGACCTTTAACATGACAGAAGGGTTGGAAAATACACAGAAATACAGACAAGGGGGATCTCATCTCCAGCTGACAAAGTGGTTGTGCCTAAGGAAGGAATCCCTCAGAATTTGAATAAAGCTGTTATTACGGGCCACGTTAATTAAAATGGAAGAGCAAGTGTGAGGTGTCCTGCAGGACCAAGCTGATTTTGCACAGTTCTGCCTGAACGATCACCTTTAACCCCGGTGAGTTTTGTCTGGGTGGTTTTCACCTGCTTTTCCTTCTAGCAATCAGCACGCAGAAAAGAGCAGCGCCTTCCGCATCCAACTGAAATCCCTCCATAAACCTCGGATCTACGGAGGCTGCGCTCGCCTGTGACCGAGCTTCAGCATTTGGGTGAAGCACCCAACACACAACACGCAGAGAACTCAAGTCAGCCACCAGGCATCAACAATGACCTTTTTTGAGACAACGGAATAGCTCACGGCAGTCCCAGGGACAAAACACGTGTGACCAATAGATCAATACACGGTTCTTTGGCAGCAGCACACGAGCTCTCGATTGAAGTCTGAGCTACAGCTCCCCTCGGTGAAAGACTTGGGTGCCAGTCTTTTCTCGGTTAAAATCCGCTTCTTCCATGAATCCGGTAAGTCCAGAAAATGAAATTGGAATAAATCTTGCAGACGGCTTTAGACTGTAATCTTAAGCATAGATATTTATTGTCTGCTTTAGTCTCAGTCCAAAGATATTGTATTTGAACACACAGAATTCTGTGGAACTTCAGAGTAGTTCAGATGGGGCCAGAATCCATAGTGAGAGAATCCATATTCACCCATGAGAAACCCAAAAAGAACCATCAATCCCATGATGACAGAATGATCTTCATGTGACAGAGGCGACGATGAGTCCACACCTGGACGAATGTCCCAAGAAAATTGACTTTACAGGGGAAAGACCAGAAAGCCAGAGAATGTCGAGTACTGCCATCCACCGACCAGATTACCTTTCTCCAGCTTCAGGTAAACCTTGTCCTCCTTGTCCAGGTAGAGCAGGACCCCGTTGGTGGCAGCTTCACGGGTGACGTCCTTGTCCCCAGCAAAAGCAGAAATCACTGGCTTCCCGTTCAGCATCAAATTCACCTGCGAGAGAACCACCCCTGGAAAGCTCTAATTAACAGAAAAACAGCAAGAACTGCCCCAGACTGTGAAGTGCAGTGCAAGGGCCCAATCCTCAGTGCTTTTTTGGTTGTTTTAAACTAATTATGACATTTATTCGGCAGAAGCACGCCAATTTTCTGTGGGCTGAACCTGCGGCTCAGTGAGGCATCACCTCAGTCTGTATCACTTTGCCTATCTCGGGGTTATTCAGACACACAGGAGCAAAAAAAAAGATGTTTTCAAGAAATGTGGTCAGGCAGAGGTGTGACACGAGGTGTCAGAGGCACCACAAGGGGCTGGGAGCTCCCACTTCACTGGGAACAAAATGTAGGTCCCTCCCAACGCTGATGGCAGCTCAGTTCTGAAGTTTAGAACAGATTTTTTACTTGATAAACTGACTCCGTTTTTCTATAAAACACTTGTGCAAGCCAGCACAGGCTCTGCTCTGAAAGCAGCATCTCTAAATAAAGCCCGGCAGGGCCCGGGGGAATGGGCAGATTTTTCATTTCCCCCATGGCAAATGATCAGCTTCCCTGTGTTTTCCCTGTCTAAGCAGCTCTAACACAGCCACAGAGGGTGAGTTATGGAATGCTTACCCTTATCCATGGTGCTGGCCTAGCACATGCTCCCATTAATTTTAATGGCAGTCACCACAGAATAAATTAATGCTCAGCAGAAGTCAGGGCAGCAGGGTCTGGTATTTATTTGGGATTCACCTGTCTGGGAAATCCACTTAATCAGGTGTCTCCAGGGAGGCAATTGCAGTTTAATGATGTTTAATGGCACCAACAGATGCTGTGGGGGCAGAGGAACATCAGCCTGTGGGTGATTTAGTGGGGCTCCAGTCTGGATGTGGCTGAAACTCCAACCAGTTTGATCTACTCCTTAGAAAACTCCACACGCACAGGAAAAGGGCATCGGGATAAACCCAAACTCACTGCCCGGTTTGGGTTTGTCTCGCTCCTTCTGGACCATCTCTCTAGGTCAGGTTCCCTGCAATCATCTGCCAGGAATTTGATCACAGCAGCAGACACATCCCAGGTTTGCACCGGATGGTCTCACACCAACTGTTCCAAAATGGAGCCAAGCAAACCCATCCATCACTCCAGAATCTTATCCATGAAAGATATCAGGCCGTGCCACAGGTTGGAACATTCGCTAGAATGAGCCCCAGACTCCCAGGTTTGAGTTCCTGGTTTGTGAAATTCCAGAGTCTGAGCTGGACTTGCAGAACCCAAGACTTGACATCTTTCTTGGTAATGTGCATTTTGAACCCAGTGAAGTGGCCAACTTACAGTTATTCAACCTTCAGCACTCAACAGAGTGAAAAGAAAAAATTCCGAGCACATCGAACAGCTTACAAGATCATCACAGAGATTTTCATGAGGTCAATGTTTCATTTAAGGCTTTGTCATTGACCTGACTGGAATTGGGATTTCACATTGCAAGCTGAAGGGGAATTTCACGAGATGGGATCGTGGCTTGCCCCAGCTCTCTCCCATCTCCACCATTTACACTTTTCCCAGGAGCTTCACCAGCAACCCAGAGCCAGAGCTGCCACAGAGAAATGTCTGATCATTCCTCCTGCAGAATCCAGCTCTTCTCAAAAGCACATCCAGGAGCAGGAGGGAGCAGGGGAAAGCATCAGACACTCGTGTGGATCTGGTGCTCTCGTGGGTGGGAACGGGGAAGCCACAGACGTTACTGCAGCTCTGGAAAGGCAGGAGGTGTCACAGAAACTGCATGACCTGGCAGGAAGATTGAGGAATTACTTCAAGGAATTTGCTGTTGGCTCAGCAAGGGATGTTCAGGAACTCAGAGACTTTCCCCTCTTGTGTTTAATTATTAAACTATGGAAGAAAGTGCAGAATCGCCCCTTTTTTTCTAATATATGACACAGCTTTTATACATTAGATGGTGAAAAAAGAAGTTGAGACAGCTATAAAGTTCCCTAGAAGACATTCCCATAGGGCTATAACCAGCCTTGGTCCTCAGCAGACTGAGGTCATAACTGGCTACCTGGCACCAGCAGCCAGGGCACAAAAATACAAAATTACTCAAAATTACCAAAATATTCAAATCTGGTACAGATCCCCAGAATTCCTGGGTTCCACACAGTGACTTTAACCAGTAGCAATATATGACTCTGCAGCAGCATTTAAGTGAAATTCAGAGCTCTCTTTTTACTCATTTATTCTATTGAGTACTTTACGCCACCCCAGATATCCGTGGCACAGAAATGAAGCTGTGGTGATTTATCTGAGGTGAGCACGCTTTATTTCAGCTGTTCTGTTTAAATTATTGACTCTGCTGCTAGGAAGTCAACACCACAGGTTGCTGTAAATGAAGCTATTTCTCCTCCAAATCATGTTAAATGCTCCTGTGCTCAGTCAAGACCCCATCCTAAATAAACAAATTAAATAAAGGTTTTATAATCATGCTTGATCAACATACCTGAATTGTTTGACTCTGGTAGACTTTAATTACGTGAAAATTGAAACTGTAAATTCCTTTCCTTGGTGATACAAAGACAGACTCCAACGTGAAAAAATTGCCCACATTTACTAGGATCTACAAACAGAAAAATATAGCATGGGGATTAGTACAGGTGATGAGTGCTAAACAAAAATACAGATTATTAACTTTAGAATCCATTCTTCCATGGAAGATTTCTTATCCAGATCTATGCTGGTTTGTTCATTTTCTCTCAATTACTTTGAAATAACTCATAAAATGGGTATTTAGTTGTATTTATAGTACAACTTTACTACAAATAAACAAGGGTGGAATTATTCCTTACTTCACTACTTTACCATACCTTCAAGTCTTTTCTTCTATCCCTGCTAAAGGAGTTTTTTTAAAGGCATTTTTGTTCATCATTCCCCAGAAATGACACCCAAACACCAGTTCTGGGAATGGCACACAGCTTTTGGCTAAAAAGCAATGGTCAAGCCAACCCTGCCTCCCCAAAGTGCCGAGTGTGAGGAAGGACTGCGTGACC
The DNA here is from genome assembly GCA_013400915.1 of Pardalotus punctatus. Taxonomy (NCBI): domain Eukaryota; kingdom Metazoa; phylum Chordata; class Aves; order Passeriformes; family Pardalotidae; genus Pardalotus; species Pardalotus punctatus. The sequence continues at coordinate 8,871 of VZTX01023072.1, forward strand.
AACCCGAGACATTCCCAATTTACAGGTGGACTGGGTAATTGGAATACCTGGCACATCCCAGCAAAAACTGTCCATGAGCCTTCCATTGTTTTTGTGAGCACCAATAATAACTCGGGTTTGATTAAACAGAGACAAGGAACAGAGGAAATGAGTGTGAAATGAGTGCATCACCCACATTCTCCATAGCCTCTGTAATGACTACATTTCGCTTTCTTTCCACCCAGCTTTATTTTTAATTCCTATTTCCAGGCTCCTTTCTGCCGGGCACAGCCCTGAGAAGCCGCTGGGACGCTCCGGGGAGCTGGGGCGGTTGGCAGTGCCACCCCTGTGACACACCTGGCTCCAGCTGTCACCACCGTTGGGTTTTGGTCACAGCGGGGTGCAGAACAGGCAGGACCGCCGGTCTCCAGGGCTCTGGAGCTGCCAGGGCAGGAGCTGCTGTTTCACCTGTGCCGCCACCTGCACCTTGATGCTACCGAAAGCCCTCAGTGGACCGCGACGCGTGCTGGGAAACTTAAAGCGTTTCCCCTAAAATTCTCTCTTCTTCCGCCCCTCAAAAGCTGCACAAAGCGTCTAAACCCTGCACAGGCTGCACCTGAAATCTCCCTGTCCCCGAGTCCCTGGGGCGGTGTCACCCCAGCGGTGCCACCGAGCGCGTTCAGCCCCCCGGGCTCGGTCCTCGCTGCACGTCGGGGTCGAGGGGCAGATGGGGACCCTCTGCAGCCTCCAGCTGCCCCTGCCCGGCTCCTCCGCTGCGGGACGATTTCCCCCTGCAGCCCAGGGCGAGCCGGGAGGTGGCACCTGTTGATGCTGCGGACGGCAGCGGCCCCGCGGTGCCGGGCGCGGCGCTCACCTGGTCGAAGTAGATGATGCGCGTCTTGTTGCTCATCTCGGAGGGCTCGTGGTTGGTGCTCCGCACGGCCGAGAAGGCCACCTTGGAGTTGGCCGCCCGCACGGAGATGCCCAGCGGCGAGGAGGACGAGCCCTTGGCGTCGGGGGCCGGGTTGGAGTCGCACACCACCAGGCACTTGCCCTCCAGGACGATGGGCTCCGTGTCGTTCTGCGCGGAGGCGGCGCGGCCGCCCAGCAGGGCCAGCAGCAGCGCGGGCAGCAGCCGCCAGCCCATGGTCCGCACCCGCGGCCGCCGCTCCGCGCCCCGCTCCGGCCACCGCGGGAGGCTCCGCGCCCCGCACCGCGCTCCTCCGCCTCTGCTCAGCCGCTCTTCTGTTTCTCTTCGCCTCCTCCCACCAGCACCTCTTTGAGCCGGCTTCTTCTTCTTTTTTTTTTT
>VZTX01023072.1:10214-24701 GCA_013400915.1 Pardalotus punctatus
TTTCTTTCTCTCCCCGGGTCCTTTGGCGAGCTCTTTAAAACCCGCCGCAAAAAGCCGCCGAGCGAAAGACGCGCTGTCCGCAACGCCCTTTCCTCCCCTCTCTCCACATCAAAAAAGAGCGTGAGGAGGGGAGGTGGGGAAAAAAGAAAAAAAAAAAAAGCCCTCAGGTGAATTTATTGACGAGAGGGAGAAAGGAGAGGTGGCGAGGAAATAAAGCCATCTGGCGTTGCCATGATTGCCGCCGGCAGCCGCAGCCGGAGATCCAGGATGCTCGGAGCGGCGGAGCGAGAGGTGGCACCTTCCCCGGAGCTGCCAGATCCTCTCTGATGGCAGCGACACGGCGCCGCACACCCCGCTCCTCTCTCCCTCCCTCTTCCCCCGCCACAAACCCCCCCCTCCTGCAGTTATGTCATAACAGACCTGCCCAGCGCTCACCTAGCCGAGGTGGCGTTCCTGGAGACCCTCCCCTCGGAATTGCCCCCTACTCACCCTCACACACGCTCCTGCCCCGCCCAGGCAACTTTTGGAGCGGCTGCAAAGCGGCGGGAACAGTTGCGAAAGAGCCAGGGCATTGCAACATCCCCGATTTTCAGGAGGAGGAGAGGGAGGGAAGCGCTGCCGCCTGCCTGAACCGCAGCACCTGAACCTGCGGGATTCTCCCGGGGCACGGAGCTCCTGTGCAGCTCTTGCAGCTGGGATTCGGGCAGGGCAGCTTTTCTCAAATCTCTCCCACCCTGAGGTCACCGGCAGCGCTTCTCTGTCTGCTCTTTGAGGATGGGCACGGCCAGGTGGCACCGGATGATGCTGCCACAGGGCAGCTTCTGGGTATGGCGTGATTGAGCACCTCTGTAGTGATTAATTAATTTTTGTGATGTGTGCTGGAAGGATTGGGAGGCCGAGAAGGCACCCTAGCTTCGTTCCCCCATGAATTCTGAGATTATTAAAACCACGAGGGATTTGGTGCTGCGGCTTCTAGACGAGATCTTTCCTGCATGGCCCGGCCCCATTTGAAAAAACCTCATGGTGAAACCTAAACGCACACCAGGGACTGGCAGAAATGGCACAGTGCTCCCAGAAGCAGAATTGGCCACACAGATTTCCACCCAAACCAAAAAAGTGCCAATAGTTTGTTAGAAATTGAACACATGGTTTTTAGGTAGATTCCTTTCTGCACAGCATCTTTTTTTTGTGCCTGTGACAGCTTTGCGAGAAATATGTCCTGGGTCATCCAGTGACCAGGGGCAGCCTTTATTCCCTGCTGACACAGAGGCATCCCTGGGTGCAGACAGAAGAAATTAAAGAAGCAACAGGATACTAAAAGGAGGAATAAAAAGCACTAAAATCCACTCTGTGCTGAACACCAAAGCTTTCTGTAGGCAAACGTGGGCTGGGACTGGCTTTCAGCTGATGTGGAGAACCGAGGGTGAGGCCCTGTCTGCAGAACTCAGCAAAGGCTTTGAGAAGCCACAAAGCAGCCAGAATTCTTCTTAGCAAACATCAGATGCAGAACTCTCCAAAATTCAGAAGGCCAGATGCAAATTTTGAGGAATCCCATTGATCAGGCAAGAAGGCACTACAATGGAAATTCAGTTAGATTAAGCTCACAGCTTCTTTCCCTTTCTGGACACATACTGTGGAAGCCTGAAACTGTCTCCAGTTGGAGGAATTCTGCTGTTTCACAGGGAACTTCCAGCACTGAGGCAGCTTTCTGACAAAGGGAAGAGCCGCAGGGAAAATCAGGATGAAACACCATGTTTGCATTTACATTTTCTTTTACCTGTCGCCTTGTAAACCTGCATTAAATACAACTTCTGTATCAATATTGCATGATGCCTTCCAAATCTCTTTTGAAACAGAACATCTTGCTCGGTATAATTGGTCATTTGCCTTACAAAAGGGAGGAATAATCTGCCTCAGACTTCCTCTCCCGCTTTTGAGCTTCGTGCTTGTGTCTGGAGGCCTCTGGAATTCTTCCAGCCCCTTGGTACCAGAGCCCTCCTCTCTTCTCTTCTCTTCTCTTCTCTTCTCTGCTCTTCTCTTCTCTCCTCTCCTCTCCTCCCCTCTCCTCTCCCGTTCCATTTCCCTTCAGTCAGGCTGAGCTTTGTTTGCCAGGTGTGAAGAGGTTTTTGCAGGGAGCAAAACTTCATTTATGTGGGCATAAAATGTAAAGGGATCCAATAGGAATATAATAAAATCTTCAGCTGTACATTACTACAATGCATAGAAGTTTTTTGGTCTTTTAATTCACACAGATGCAGAATGGAGCCTAGATTTTCCTTGCTTTAATCTAAAATCCAATTTTCTTTTTTCTAATTAGGCTTTTTCTGTAGTTTGCCTATTTTAACCTACCTCTCCTCAGTCCATCCCATCTTCAAGTATTTTTTAAAATTTCTCCAGCAGCAGAACATAGAAAACAATGAAGAACAATTGCCTACCTCTATTTGTTGGGCTTCTTCAGTTTCCCTGACACTCTGCTATGATAAACCTGTGTTTTGATGGCCTTCTCAGAACAGAGAATTTTAACATTCCCTGTGAATTTTAGAGGTGATTAAGAAAATGAGCCAGCAGGATGCCCGCATGTGAAAAGGTAAAACTGCCCGGACACGCTGACAGCTCTGGCATTTGAGGTCTTTATTCAGAATTTCTCGTGCAGCCAGAGCTTCTCTCTGACCAGCAGGGCGAAGCTGAGCACGCTCCAGGCCCGAGCATCCCGAGAAAATTTGGGTTTGGAAAACTCCCAGGCAGGTGCTGCCCGTCCTTCCAGCAGCTACTCCTCACTGGATGTCTGAAAATATTCCAGTTTTTCTCTTGCACCGAGTCCAACAGACTGAGCCTGGCTTTGCATCAGCATAAAAGGGAGAGGAAAATGTGGCCCTGGAGGTTCTTTGTGCCCCTCCCAGACCCCAGGTAGGACCAGTTGTTTGCAACAGAATTTGGCCAGAAAATGTCATCACTAATCTTCACTGAGCTAGCCACAAATAGCTTGATATTTCTTGTATTTATGTTTACTCAAAATATTTCCAGGAAATATTTACATGTTTCACCTTCCTGTAAAAACAGGCGGTTGGTGGATTAAGACCATAAAATCAAGAACGTAGATTAACTGCTTTTAAAGCAGGTATTTGCATTTTAAACTTGTTATAAAGTACAATTTAATTCTTGATTTACTGTTGTATTTCAGTTCATGTCTAGGAAAGAACTTCTCTTTTTTTCCCCCATGTTTTGCTGTTAATTTACCTGATCCATCTGTGCACTCTTATGAAATAAATAATTCTGCAAAGCTCTGCCCTGCCCTGTGCAATGGTCTTAGATGTTTCAACGGCATTTTAATGAGTCAAGAAGTGAGATTTTTGCTCAAATGGAAAAAAAATCAGATGTTATGGCCAGAAAACCAGAAAAACAGCCTGGCAGGAGAAGCTTCCCCTTCTGGCAGGAGGGAAGGATCAAACAAAGTGGTTTCTCCATGCTCTGAGCAAGGTGGGAACAGCGAGCTCAGGGTGGAATTTGCAGAGGCTCCAGCGATCTGCCAGCAGTCAATTTAGCTTAAAACATTGGATTTATTTTGTGGATGTATTCATGGGCTGGTTTGGGGTCAAGGAAACAGAAAAATCAGCGGAAGTGGTGTCATTTAATGCGCTTCCTTCAGGAGCACACATCAGCTCCCCAAAACCAGCCCAGAGCTGTTTTTCACAGAGGCGTTTTCATCGCAAGGGTGGGGGAAACTAAAAACAGAGTGCTGAGGGAGGAATTTGGATTAAAACACGTATTTCAGGCTGTGAATAAGAGGTTATCCATCGATTGGATTGCTTGTTTGATATTCAGAGGGATTGGATTGACTGGAAGGCCGGTGCTGATGTTCAGGGAGGAAGGCACAGGGAATGGCTTGGCATCAGGAATTTTAGTGCCATCTATTGAGATGTGCCAACTTGGACACAATCTTTATGTTGGAGGGTTTGATTTTTTTTTTTAGATATTGGAGGGTTTGAATTTTTTTAGATATTGCAGGGTTTGATTTTTTAGATATTGGAGGGCTTGAATTTTTTTTTAGATACAGGAGGGTTTGAATTTTTTTTTAGATACTGGAGGGTTTGATTTTTTAAATATTGGAGGGTTTGGTTTTTCAGATATTGGAGGGCTTGATTTTTTTTTTTAGCTACTGGAGGGTTTGGTTTTTTAGATATTGGAGGGTTTGAAAATTTTTAGATATTGGAGGGTTTGGTTTTTTTAGATATTGGAGGGTTTAGGGTTTTTTTAGATATTGCAGGGTTTGATTTTTTAGATATTGGAGGGCTTGGTTTTTATATCTTTTAGCTATTGGAGGGTTTGGTTTTTTTTTTTACATATTGCAGGGTTTGACTTTTTAGCTATTGGAGGGCTTGGTTTTTATATCTTTTAGCTATTGGAGGGGTTGGTTTTTTTGATATTGGAGGGTTTGAATTTTTTGTAGATATTGGAGGGGTTGAGGGGTTTTTTTAGCTACTGGAGGGGTTGGTTTTTTAGATATTGGAGGATTTGAATTTTTTTTTAGCTATTGGAGGGTTTGATTTTTTAGATATGGGAGGGGTTGGGGGTTTTTTAGATATTGGAGGATTTGAATTTTTTTTTAGCTATTGGAGGGTTTGATTTTTTAGATATGGGAGGGGTTGGGGGTTTTTTAGATATTGGAGGATTTGAATTTTTTTTTAGCTATTGGAGGGTTTGGTTTTTTACATATTGGTGGGTTTGGGGTTTTTTTTAGATATTGGAGAGTTTGATTTTTTAGATATGGGAGGGTTTGGGGTTTTTTTAGATATTGGAGGATTTGAATTTTTTTTTAGCTATTGGAGGGTTTGATTTTTTAGATATTGGAGGGTTTGAATTTTTTGTAGATATTGGAGGGTTTGAGGGTTTTTTTTAGCTACTGGAGGGGTTGGGTTTTTACTCACCAACTTTCAAGGCCTCTCTGCTGCTTGGATTGGTTCCCAGCCTCCCTGCTCGGGTCACATCAGCTGCTGCTGCCACATTCCCACTGCTGGGAACACAAAAATCACAGCAGAGCACCTGGAAGGAGCTGGCTCTGTCTCCTCTCGTTTTAGAATAAATATCATAAGAGCAAATCTCTCAAGCTGGGCACAGCCCCCCACATCTCCAGAGAACCCTTGGCAGGTGGGACAGAACATGCCATGGCAATTTTTTATTTCTTCTCCCCAGTATTTGGCTTCCAAAAAGGAATGGGTTTTGGAAACCACAGTTTTTCTGCTCCTCCAGCAGTTTTTTTTTTAACTTTTTTTGCAGCAGAAAGGCTGCTTGCAAGGGCTCCTGTCAAGGCAAGGGGTGAAACAATCACAGAAAGCTCCATCTGGGGAGGCCTAAATGAGCAAAGGGGAATGAATTCAGGGGTTCTCCAAAATGAACAAAGAAAACAGAAAAGAAAATTTTAAAACCATCCATCCAGGGAATATTTCTGAAGTTCTGTATCCCATAATCACTGTGAGGTCAAGTTCTTGACAAGTCCTGTAAGATTTCCATTCCAAAAGACATTTCCTAGCATGCAGTGTCAGATTCCTCATCTATACCAATCCCAGCCTATGGAATTTTCAGTTTGAGATGTTTTTCAGCAGATCACAAAATCTCACTGCCTGCATTGCACTGAGCTTTGTCTCAAAGTTCTTCCTCAGGATGAGTTGAAGATAAATGTTAATAAGCAGATCTAACTCTCAAAGATTCAGATAAAAAAAAAGCTTTTAAGACAGAAATTATTTTCTGCAGGAATTCCTGCCCTTTGGGGAGGGTGTCAGGACAGCCATCCTGCCTGCAGAAAGGGAGAGACCAAAGGAGAGAAAGGATTGACACACCTAAAACACAAAATTTGTGTATTTTGGGCCCAGGAACTGCTTCATCCGCTGCAGCCAGGGCTTGGAGAGCAGAGCCATCGCAGCAGGGGTGTCCTTGCACAGGGCAAGCTCAGTAAATCCAGAATCTCAAGGATTTGGATGGGGTTTGATTTTCTTAATCAGCTTAATTCCTGACAGCAAAGTGAGAGATCAGATTGTTTGAAGCTGCAGGAGTCCAAGGAACAAGCTTCAATGCAAGCATTAACGACAGCAACTTGGGATAATATTATCTGGGAGTTATTTATTGACTGAGGAAAGTTCCTGGTTTGGAATCGAGCGGAGCAAATTTCTATTTGTAATTGCGTCCTTTCAGGCCAAGTCCTCTCGAGCTTGCTCAGGAAAATTTCAAGGAGCTGCAGGAAGAATTTTGGTATCAATCTGCTCATCAGGACTCGATCATGATGGACAATAACCTCGGGGGTTTTTTTAGGTCAATGCTTATGAGCAAATGACATCACCACAGCAGAGATCATCAGTTATTTGTGCAAAAGGGTGTCAGTGATTCATGCTTCAAAACACATGGCAGCACTTTTAAATTCTCACATCCAGGGACTTCAAATCTGCATCTAAAGCCTTTTGTTTCAAATGTCTTATTTATCAAATGAGCTTAAAGCAGTATTTAGCTACTTTGTGGCTTTCTCTTGTTTAATTACTGCTGACTGCCATTGAATAAAATATTCCCAATGGGCAAAATTCATCCCTGGGTAAATAAGCAGAAAATGTGAAGCTTAAAGCTCATTTAGCAACGCCTGCAATCATTTCAGTGTACACCCAAAAATCCCCTGTGCTGCTCAGACACAGCACTCCGTGCTGGGAGCTGAAGTATTCAGGTTAGTGCTAAAGAAAATCTGCTTTTCACAAGGTATTCACACCTGCAGGAGTCTGAGCTTTCAAAGGCTCTCCTGTTCTTTGCTGCTGTGGGAATAAAGCAGCTGGTTCAGCTTTCCGTACATTCGAAACGGTGAAAAATGAATATTTACATTTAATTTGGAGCGAAAACTTACCAGGTGAGCATTTGGGCAGCCTGATTGAGCCACTCAGCCAGGGACTGAGCTCCTGTTCCTGTGAACATCCACATCCAAATTTCTGGGAGCGAGGCAGGGGAGGATCTGTCCAGGAGCTCTTCGAGTCACCTCAACTCGAGTTTTCCATCTGTTCTTCTTTCAGACGAGCAGTTTAAAACTTGTTTGTGGTTTTTCTGAGCCATCATTAGCCCAGGAGTATTTTCTAAGAATGCTTTCAGGCTTTAGTTGTTGTCCAGAGAACACCCAACAGGTGCCCTTTAGAGACCCCATGGTTTTATTCTCTTTGTCTAAGGGCATTTTCCCCTTCTCAAAGTGGAGTTTGGGTTTGAAAGGCTTTCATTCAAACCAGGAGAGCAGAGAACAAAAGGGACATCAAAGCTTTTCTGCATGGAACACCTTCCTACTGACCACACTTTCCATTTTTACTGCTCATTTATACAAATTAGCAGGAGCACTCTGCCTGGTGCTGGCAGTTTAAATAGGAAAGGGGGAAAAAAAGAGGAAAACTGGAAGGCAAAGTTCAGCCGCTGCCCTAGGATATAATTGTGCATTTATGGAAGTTAAATTTTTTCCACTGACTCTAGTGTTGGATAATCTCTTTACATTATTGGCTTGAAGAAACCCTGGGAAAATTCTGCCCCTGGGGAAGGATATTTGTATTTCAACCAGAGAATTCTTGAAAAACCTCGTAAGCAGTGCCCCTGTGGCAGCTCAAAGCCCTTCAGTGACCTGTGCCTAAACCAGATCCACTTCTCCATTTCCCGGGGCACATTCGACTGCACCGAGAATTGGATAAAGCCAGGGATTGGTGCTGGGAGCTTCAAGCTTGGAGCGGGGCTGTTCTGAGCCGTGGGTTTGCTGAGGGACACGAGTGCCCAAGCAGAGACACAGAAATGATCTCTCTGGTCCTGCTGGTCCTGCTGGTCCTGCCAGCGATGCACATTTGAAGGAAACAAACCACGGAAAGAGATCTCCTTTTCCTCCTCCTCACACCGCCGAGCTGGCAGGGGAGGAAATGAGGGCAGCAGGTCACCCGCTGTGGAGAAATGGCTCGAAGAGCAAGGCAGCCATGGAATGCCAGAGGCTGTGTCTCTGCAGAGTTTGCCCCTGCAGAGCACAGAAAGGGCATTGTGCGAGCAGAAGGCAGAATTTTGAAGATAACTGCAAGGACGATGTCCTTGGTGGTTTGGAAAGTACCGAGGCCTATGAAAGAGGGATTGTAGTCAAGAGAGTAGAAAAAACCAGATCGTAGGGACCACGAGCGGGTGGGAACAGGTTGATGTGACTGTACAACTAACCAATAATAGAATGACAAGTAGTCTTACTAACCAATGATTTTATGACATGTAACATTGCTAGGTGCTGCAAAAATGTACTTAAGGCTGTGAACCTGAAAAATAAACGGATTGAAGCTTGCTATTGATCATATTGGTCATTGACTGCTTTTTTCCCCTTGTCGTTGCGGAAGAGTTACAGTCCTTTCTCTTAAATGAGGTTTCCTTAAATGGTGTGCTCTTAAATGAGGTTTCTCTTAAATGAGGTTTCTCTTAAATGAGGTTTCCCGCAACATTGGTGAAGGTGTGGATTTTACAATAAGTGACATTCTGCGACAACCCACAGCAGCTGAGCACTGTGGAATTCCGCTGACCAGAACTGGGAACGCCCTCACCAAACTTTCATATTTCACAACGGGCCACACGTCACCTCTGTGGGTTTTGCAGGGGAACAAAGAACCCAGGTGGAAAATGACTGCAGTTCTTGCTCCTAATATTCATATTTTCCACAATGAGAAGCACCACCCAAAGCTTTGACTTTTATGACTTTTGCAGGATAAAACCATCGCCTGCTAAGAAGGGATCCAAAGGACATCGTCCACAGGGAGACTTGGAGCTTGTCCATGTAATCCCAAATAAAGGTTGAGGTGTAAAAAATGTTATTCTTTATACCACTAAAACAAAACAATATAACTGATACTAATACTACTAAAACACAATAAGAGACTTGGAAAACTCAGCCTTTTACTAAATAGATTAAGAAATAAAGAATGAGGTCGGGAGAGAGGCCTATTTATTTTCACATATAAATCGGGATGTGTCAAACTCCCAGGCACTGAAAGAACAGCTTATTTGGGAAAATTGAAACATCTCCCACTCCACAGGAAAGCTTCGTGCTCTCTGAAGGGGATAGAACTTCATGCCAAGAAGGTACTTGGACATTAATTTTTTTAATGAATGCTCCAGGATATTCACACAAAGGCACCGATATCGACCACTGGGCAGGATATATTTTTAATCGGAAGAGTCCACGCCAGCTGAGTTATAAAACAAGTACAAGCTGTTAGAGGGAATAATAGAGAAGAAAGACTCGGGAAAAAAGTAATGAGGGTGGAAAAAAAGGGAAAAAAATATTTAGTTAAATGAGACTTTCCAGGATTATAGAGCTGAGGTGGAAAAATATTAATTGATCACGAGCATCACGAATGCTGCTCAGGGATACAGGGATGCTGATACCATGGAAATGGCACTTGTGTCCAGGATTATCTCACACCATCGCCATGTAAATGAAGATAGTTCAGCTTTCGGAGCTGTCATCGCACACATCAAAAGCTGCCAGTGCTGGTTGCAGGGCAGGAGCATGCACTGTGCAGGGCACTGTGGATAGAGGTGCAAGGAAATTAAAAAGGAATTTAATTTTCCTCTTTCAGGCACAAAGGAGGGATGGAAGCTGCTGATCCTGTAGATCTCTTTGCTCGGATGCTGACTTGAGGCAAATGCAGCCAACATTTTTGTCTGTAAAATTAAATACTTTAATTGCCTCTGTAATTTTTTTATGTAAAATAAGCCTCAGGGGTACTCATTTTGGTTCTGTTTTATTCCTTTTGCCTCTGAGAAACTCGACTGCACATGGTTAACTGCTCCAACGAGAGTGCTGAGAAGCCAAAATGACACATTTGGCTGGGGCAGACATGGGAAAAAAAATCTTCTATCCTCACTGTCCAGCGTGTCTGCTCTCCTGGTGATTGTGCTTTGCTGCCACCAGCACTGAAAATCTCTGTATTGCAGCAGCCAGGCTCTTTCCTGGCCCTTCCCTAAATTCCTGGGTGTTCTGGGTCACACCTGGAGTGGAAAAGGAGGTGCTGGATATGGAGAAGGGTGGGGTGCAGCAGGGAGTGGTGTGTGGTGATGGAATTTTGGGGTGTAAGTGAATCCAAGCCTTCAGAGGGATTAATGCCAACCCAGTGTTCGGCATTTCCATCCAAACTCCAGCACTGGGCAGGCAGACCCAAAATAAATCAGGTAATTCACTTTCCTCTCAACCCACGCTGTTTGCAGAACTGGGAGAGGAAAAGCCAGATTTTATCAGTGACCTTTTACAGGTGTTTTCTGCTTAAACACATCCATTTTGTCCTGCATTTCTAGGCCTCCTTTTCCTCTCATACCTTGAGCTCTAGATAATTATTCTAATTAAAAACATGCAAAAGCCAACAAACACAACAGAAATATTTTCTCTTTTGAAAACAACGGATAATTACCTCCCATATCCATTACTTAGATGCTTCATGACACCTTTTTATTTTGGTTCTCTGACCTTTTTCTCTTCCTGACAATGCAGATCTCACATATTGATTAATATCCATAGCATTTTACCCCAATACATGACATTTGCCATAAAAAGCACTATTTTATTGTCTTACCTGGGGATGACAGGGCAAAATAAAACACTCAGGCAGACACTTTCTTCATTACATACTAAGGTCGCAATGCTTTAATAGCAAAATAAGCAAACAAGAGTTTATTTAAATATTCTCTTCTGTGGGTAACAGCTCCCCATTTCATTATAAAACATGTAAAGTATGATTTAGAAATCAGATCACCATACAGGAAGTTACTCATTGAGAATAACAGTTAAAACTGGGTTGGAAGCCTGGGTATTCAAAGGAAAAGACTGGAAATAGAAACGATAAAGGTCAAAAGTGTTTCTTTTCTAAATATCCAGGAATCTCAAGGCACAAAAGCACAAAATTGAGAGGCTCAGAAGTGATCTGTGATATTACAGGTTAAACAGCACTTAAAAATTACACATCACAAACTGAATGTCCCTCAAAATGAAGGCGTGCTGCTGTCCAGGTGAGACTGGCAATGTGCTACCTAACAGAAAAGAAAAAAACTTTTAAATCTTGCTTCCTGGACTCCTCTTTCCCTCATCTCTCCATAAAACCTGTGTTCTTACGGTGTGACTTCAGCACAGGCCTTCCTAAACTCCCTGATGAATGAAGATATCCAGCCAAAGAGCTCCTGGGAGTCCAGGTCTTGTGGCTCCCCAAACTTCACCTGGAAATTGGAAATTAATAAATAGTTAGCACTGGTATATCTGAGTGATCTAAACCATGTCCAGCAGGTCAATGAAATTTAAGAAGCAAAGAAAATATTAATATAAAGAGGAACAAGAGGGGCAAAAAGAAGGGGAAGAGGAGGAGAAATCGTAGTCAGAGAAACCACTGCCACCTAATTCAGCCAGGAAACTTTCCCCAGTGACTCCTGATGGATTCTGTTCCTAATGGCAGCTCCTGGGTGCCCAAGCCTTTGATCTGGGGCAGCCCCAGCTCGTCCAGGGTGTGCCCTCGGCCAGGAACGAGAGGGGCATTTCCTGGAGCTCCAGGCTGCCTGGGAGGAGCGGGAACCCCACAGGCACCCCATAATCACCCCACAGCCATCCCACAGCCACCCCACAGGCACCCCATAACCACCCCATAGCCACCCCACAGCCACCCCACAGCCACCCTACAGCCACCCCACAATAACCCCATAACCACCCCATAACCACCCCACAGCCACCCCACAGCCACCCCATAACCACCCCATAACCACCCCATAACCACCTCATAACCACCCCACAGGCTCTTCTCCCCAATTCGTGCCTCGTTCCACACGAATGGCACCTGCCAAGGTCACTTCTGATCTTATTATCAGAATGGAAAATCATAAAGGTGGTTTTTGGTTTACATGCCACATGATTTCCATCCAACAAAATTCCAAACCGGGCATTCCAGGTGAGCTGGACTATGCCTTCCTAGTGCTGGACTTTGACTGCCCGTTTTATTTTATATTTGCTCTACATTTTTGCTGATTTATAAATAGGCAAACGGATCTGCTCAGGAATAACATTGCCCAGAAGAAAAAAAAAATCCATTTTCAGGGAGAGGAATATATCCAAAAAATGTTGGTTAGAGAATAACAGGGAAGGGAGGGCAGAAAGGAGCTTGAGGAAGCTTCCAGCTATGTGGAAAATGAAATCCTTTTCACATGGAAAGCAGAGTGTGAGGTGAGTTCCCAACACATCCCCAGCACCCCTCTTGAGCAGGACCTTTAGGTAAAACAGGGCAGATTCACCCAGACCCCACCCAAGGAGGCTCCTCCCCACAGCACCAGGCTCCCCACTTTTAAACCTCATCAATATTTCTCACCCATTTCCACCCGTGTGACTCAATTCTTAATTTTCTCATTTTTCCACATTTTTCTTCTAGCTTTATCCCAATCCTTCAGCCTTTTTTTGGGACCAAGTTCTTTGTCTATGTGCTACCCACAAACCTGGCCTGCTGCCCCAGACTGGGCCATTATTCCTGTTTGCAGGAGCCACAAAGAAACCCTGGTGTAGTTAGAATATTCCTTTCAGTAAAACAGTTTTAATTAAATTTCCATTGTCAAACATCTTGTTAATCTTCAATGTCTGCTCAGGTCGGTCCCCAAAGGTCCTCCTGGGCTGCATCTTCTGAATAACATTTGCTTATCATTAAACTCCTCGACATCTGATCCCTCCCCCCCTTCACCAAAAAAAAAAAAAAATAGAAAGTTATAAAAAACACCAAAAAACCTCCACCATCACCACACTTAAAGTCATGTCTTAATGCCAGGACAAAGATATTTTTCCGGTTTCAGAGGTTGCATTTCAGCAAACCTGTCCCTTTCCTTAAGATCTCTGACCACTCTTAAATAAAGTATTTTGTTTCTGATTCTATAGCCAAAATAAATATAAAGCATGTGGGGATTTCTTGCACTCCTTTCTTCCCTTTTCAAAAAGAAATTTGGGGTTATTTTCATTGCATTTTAATATGATATGTACCAGCACGTTGCCGTAAAGCTTCTTCATTTCATCACATCTTTTTGACAGCTGGGAGAGATCCCCTTCATATTTCTGAATTAAATCCTGTAATGAAATAAAACTCCTTAATTTGCTCTTAATTTGCAGCATACCATTAAAGCAGGAATTAAACAGCAGTGAAAACAAGATCATTCAAGGCAAAATTTTCATGTCATAAAAATTTCACATTTCACAAAAGAGAAGCACACACATTTCCTTGCAAGTATTAAGATATCAAAGGGCGGGGGGAAAAGGAAATATGAACGTTAGAGAATTTTAACTGTATTATAAAATGACAAAACCTAAATCCATTAAAACTGGCAGAGCCAGACAAGCATCAAAAGGTCCTAATTTCCAGCACATTTGGCCTTTTTGCATGTGCAGCAAACACTGCCAGCTTCTGCTTCTCGAAGGGAAGGAGCAGGGCCTTAGAAACAAGCTGGGAAATCAAATTTCTTAATTGGGTCCTGTTTGAAACACACACATTTTGACAACTTAATATCTATGAAAGAAGCACTAAGATGTCTGGGACAGCAGAGATTAACGTGGCCCGGAGGACAGACACAAAATGGCGGAGACGCTGTCTTGTCTCAAGATGGCGGCCACTGGGGCAGCAGAAGTGACCCAGAGAAAATAAAAAATGGTGGAGACGATGGTGGCCACCGAGGCAGCGGAAGTGGCCCAGAGAAAACAAAAAATGGCAGAGATGATGGCAGTCATTGGGGCAGCGGAAGTGGCCCAGAGGACAGACACAAAATGGCGGAGACGCTGTCTTGTCTCAAGATGGCGGCCACTGGGGCAGCAGAAGTGACCCAGAGAAAATAAAAAATGGTGGAGACTCTCTCTTCTCTCGAGATGGTGGCCACTGAGGCAGCGGAAGTGGCCCAGAGGACAGACACAAAATGGTGGAGATGCCGTCTTGTCTNCCATCTTGTCTCAAGATGGCAGCCACTGGGGCAGTGGAAGTGGCCCAGAGAAAATAAAAAATGGTGGAGACGATGGTGGCCGTTGAGGCAGCAGAAGGGGCCCAGAGAAAACAAAAAATGGCAGAGATGGCATCTTGTCTCAAGATGGCGGCCACTGGGGCAGCAGAAGTGACCCAGAGAAAATAAAAAATGGCGGGGACGATGGCGGCCGTTGAGGCAGCAGAAGGGGCCCAGAGAAAACAAAAAATGGCAGAGATGGCATCTTGTCTCAAGATGGCGGCCACTGGGGCAGCAGAAGTGACCCAGAGAAAATAAAAAATGGCGGAGACACTGTCTTGTCTCAAGATGGCGGCCACTGGGGCAGCAGAAGTGACCCAGAGAAAATAAAAAATGGTGGAAACGCTCTCTTCTCTCAAGTTGGCGGCCACCGAGGCAACAGAAGTGGCCCAGAGAAACTAGAAAATGGCGGAGATGACAGCGGCCACTGAGACAGCGGAAGTGACCCAGAGGACAGACACAAAATGG
>VZTX01023076.1:0-34842 GCA_013400915.1 Pardalotus punctatus
TCCGCCCCTTTCCCTCCCGGTGTGCGCCCCCTTCTTCTCTCCAATCCCTCGTCATTCCTCCTCCGCGCACATTCCTCCCGCGTGGCCTCCATACTTACACACACACACACACCGCCCCACCCCCGCGTCTACTTACAGCCTCCCAGCGCAACCCCCACCACCTCGCCCCCCACCCCCGGTGCAGCCCACCCAATTCCTTCCTCTCCCTCCCACCCCACAACCTGTCCTTGCTGCAGCTGTCCCACTCTCCCATGCACACACGCACCAGCACAACCCCCGCGTTCCCCAGTGCTGTCACGCTCCTTGGTGGCATTGTGGGTGTCACTGTCTGCACGGGTGTGTCTGGCCCTGGGTGGGCTGGGACCTCAGTAGATCTCAGCAAGGTGGTGGGCCCCAGGTTTTTGTTTGCTGGGCTTCCTATGGTTCAGGCTGGATGGACTGACAGATGCCTTGTGCATGTGCTGATGTGGTAGGTGGGTGAGGAGGCTGTTACTCTGCCTGTGTTCTCTTGCATTGTAGGTGAGTTGTGGTGGGTCATGTTTGGATGCTTATGGTGTCTTGAAATCCCAGTTGCACTGTGAGGGCTAGATTCAGCCTTGGCAGCTGCAGACTGTAGTGGAAGGAGAGGTTTGGAAGAACGTGTGCGTGACTGAGTTCTGATGAATTGTGGAAAGGGACTAGAGTTATTTCAGGGACAGCTCTGTGAAAGCTGTCTGGAACACTCTGAAGCTGTCAAGAGTGGGTGGAGTAGGAGGAGTGGGAAATCTAGAGGAAATACTGAAGATGGTTGCTGCTTACAGAAGGTTTGAAATTGTTCTTGCCATGTAAGAAGCTTGAACAGGAGTAATTATTGAAGACATAAAGACAGGTTTCCCCGGAGAGAAAACTGTTTACCTCCGTTAAAGATAAAAATAGAAGACTTTGATCAATAGTAGAGCAAAGGCTAATAGGATGAATAGAAATGGCTTTCCTAACCTGCAAGAAAAAGAAAACAATCAATGAAAATGCAATAGAGCATACATCCCACTAATAAAGAGTTGGCTCTTTTAGTACAGCAGTTAACTGTACCTTTGAACTTGTGTTGCTGGATGTTATCCTTTGGTCTAAGAGCTTAGCAGACTCCCTGAAAGGGCACACAGATTTCTCTAGAAATGTTCATGTTATTCAGGTTTCTAATACTAAAGGTTTGTGTTTGTGTGATACTGTTGGGAAAAAATAAACTCTCATGCTTTTAGGATGTTGTCTAAGTGCTAAACAATAGGTTTTTAGGGAGAGCTTTTCTTATGCTGAAGGTATTCCAGAAAGGTGTCCTTCAGGCTTTTTTTTCCCACCATTGTCCCCAAGAAAATGGGCTTCAAAGTTGCTCTGGTCTAGTGGAGCAGGTTTTTAGGTCCTTAATACTGCCATTGTTATGGTTGTGCTGTGAGCCCTAGGTGGCATGGAAGCAGCAGGTGGGTAGCTCTGCATCTGGAGCAGGAGTGACTTTATCCTGCTCTAAAATGATTGGGAAGCTTTACTACTGAAGTCAGTGTTTCTGACCAGCTTGGTGGTGTGGGCAAATGATTTTCTTTGTATTCTGCTCAGGTCTCTACAATCAGTTCAGAGCATTTAACGGGTTGTGTTTTGGATATGCGGGGCAGGGGGTTGAGCACCTCCCAATCACTGGGCATCTTTTGAGCTTTAGTTTGTCTAGTTTGTCCTTGGGACATGTGGCAGTTAAAAAGGGAAGGTTCTTAGATAAACTCATCAGAAAATGAAGTTCAGTGTGACAGGCTCGTTTGGCATAACGAAAGCATTCTGAACTGTCTGGTCTCTCTGGTCTCTAAGATTTGACAGAATCCAGCTAGAAATCTGTCTTGTTCTCTGTCAGCTTCTTTGCCTGTTTGCTGGTAGCAGGCTGGGAGGTGAGCTTTTGCAGTTGTGGGATTAGCGTTCTTTTCTTCTCATGGATAAAGGAAGGGTGGCTTGCTGTTTTTTTTTTTCTAGCACAAAATAACTTTTAAAACTCCTCCTTTACCCTTGCCCCAAAAGGTAGTCTTTTTTCTATCTGGTTCCACTGCTGAATTAACTACATCAATAATCATGTTTTGACATAAGATGACAACTTTTTAATTTCCATGCAAGGAACTGACTGAAACCTGTTTTGGTTTCGTTTTTAATTGGCTTATGTTTACATTGAGGGAGATAAGCTGTTACCTGCTCCTTCTAGCAGAAGTGCCAGTTTCATTTCCCTGCAGCTCAAAGGATGTCTTTGAGCTCTTGCAGCAATGTCTGGTGGAAACAGTGAGTTCCTCAGGAGATGTTTGTTGTTTGTTCCTAGCTGCTTCAGGAGCCCAGTGTTGAATTGTTTAAAGTATTGAAGGTTGAAGTAAAACACGAAATTTCAAATCGGACTTGTTGATTCTGAAATGCCAGTGCTATGAGTTGTTTTCTCAGTGTTTCCAGCCTAAAACTGAGGAAACCAAGGAAAGCAGCAGTGAATGTACAGGTTGGTCTGTCTACAATATGAAGAGGATAGAACAGCCTCAGAGAAAAATTGTATTTGACCTTTGTACAGTCGAGCTTTTCTAGTAGGTGACTGCTGCTGGCTGCCTGTGTAACAAAGCAGCTGTGTGTTATTGAAACACCCTGGCTGGGGGCAGAAGCTCCTCTCTGGTTTAGAGTTTGTGATTGATTGTGCTTGCTGAAGCCCTGGCAATTTGAGGTGCTGCAGAGAATAGCATCGGGTTGGAGTTTTGTGTGCTGACTTGCCCAGCTGTTTGCTTGGAGTGCTGTTGTGTGCTGTTCTCGCTTCTTCCCAAACTCATTGGGGTTTGCTTTTTAGTGGTGGAAGAGCAGTTTCCTGTCAAGACATCAAACCCTACCAGAATGCTTGGGACTCTGAAAGTGGTTTGACGCTGTGATAAGATGGATTGAAACACTTAGCTAAAACAACTGTAAAATATTATGGTGCTTGAACTGAAAACACCCTTATAAGTAAGGGGTTTGGGAGTGGTTTTTTCTTTTTTTTTTCCTCCCCCATTTTTTTCTGTTTTTCTTTTTGGTTTTTTTTGTCTTTATGGACTACTTTTGGGGAGAGCAACCAGATGTGTTTTCAGAGCAGCAATTCCCCAGGAAGGTTTTGGAAGTGAAATTCTGCCATCTAAAGCAGTGAGTTGCAGCTGCCCTCCAGGAGTCTCACCTCAGAATCTCTGTCTTCTAAGAAGAGGTGGGGACTGGAGTACTCGCTCATAGCCAGGTTCTCTCTCTTTAAAAATCAGGTCAATCTCCATGGGGTTTTTGTTTCTGATGGTGTAAGTAACATGTCTAAGAAGGTAACAGAGCAAGCTGTGTCCTGGGAAAATGCAGTGTATAGGAAAGCTGCTCAGGAACTGTGCTGTATTTGGGTTTGGCCAGGTCTTTATAGCCCCTGAGGGGCATAATTCACAGGAAACCTGAAAAGGGAAATAACTGATATTCTACCTGCAGTATTAACCCATAAGGTACCTGGATATTTGTCTCCCCACCCTCAAATCTGTCCCTGTATTGAAAGGATGGGAATGTTGCTATTATTATCTTATAGTCAGAGTGCCTGGGAGTCTGATGATACTGAAAGGATCAGCTATTTGAGGATGTTGTATAATGAAGAGTGACCAAGAGCATAGAGAGTTGGTGTCATGGCCTCACATTTTTTGTGTCTAGCCCCAAAGCATCCATCTCTGTCTGGGTATTTTGTACATGTGGCCTCCGATCAACTCGCTAGTAAAAAAAAGGTCCCTCTGATTCAGCAAAGAAAATGACTGCAGCATGTTATGTAGTGCAGCAGTAAGGCTTCAAGAAGGAGATGAGATGAAGTAATACCTTAAAAGCTGACCTTGCTGACCCAGTGTTCCCTCCTCAGGCTGCAGAACATGACATGGATGCTGTTGGAGGCTGCTGAGCTGATTGCTTGGGAGCCTGCAGCTGCCTGCTTGTATCCAGCACAGGTACAGTCTAGGCAGCAGTAATGTTTGAACATGGGGACAGGTCAGTCGCCTCAGGAGGCACTTCAGAAGTGAGCCAATTTCTTTTCATGGCTCACCACATCTTGTCTGGTCCTTGCCAGGTTTGCTAGGAAAGACTGGTTAGAAGTGGGTGAAGCTGTTTACAGCTAGTTGTCCCATGAGAGTGGGAGTGGGAGTGACTTCTCCAAACTCTCCTGACTTACAGACTTCTTTTCCCCCCTCCCAATGACTTTGTGATGGCACTGATTTTACAAGAGTTTTAAGGCAGAAGTTACTCATATAAATTCCTTTTCAGGCAGCTTAATGCAACTGGGTAATTTAATGTCCTGGTGTCTGGAAACACTGGGTTGAAGTTTTGTCTTTTTTTTAAGCACACACCCTTTCGGGTTGATGCTTGGTGTGGTTTTTTTTCTATATAGAGAAAATGCATTGCTGTTGATGGCTTTTGGGATGGAGAGACTCCCATGAGTCCAGGAATACAAAGGTCTAATTCTGCTTTGAGAAGTTTGTCTCTGTAGGATTTTTATTTTTCTTGATGAAGTAGCAGGGCAGGAGAGAAGTGTGGAGGGGCTAATGTTAGATAGGAGCAATGAAATTAGAAGTTCATGATTTTAGGGTATTAGGAACAATGTCTGTGTCTTATGTTCAGAGATTTTTTTAAAAAGAAAAAAAAAAAGAAGAAGAATAAAAGAGCAACAAACCACAAACAAAAATAAGACACTCAGTTGTTATTGTAACAATGAGAGAATGGCTTCATCATGAGTGTGGCCTTGGGTGCTTTGTTGAGAATCACTGATTATACGTCTGCAGTGCTCATCACTGCTACATGTCTGCATCAGAGAATGATTGCTAGGGAAGTCACATGTGCCACTGCCCTCATATGCACCACTGCACAGTTGCCTAGACCTGTGGTAAGAAGTCTGGGTTCTTCCAGCTCATTTACTTGCTAAATTGAAGTATGGATCTGATCTGATAGAGTCTATATGTCATGTTCTGCCTGGAAAAGTATACTCTAGTGTATTACAAAAACTTCCTTTGCGTGTGATTGCCACAGATTCAATACTTTTCCATGCTGCTGTAGAGTCCAAGTTCTAATTCTTCTTTCTATATACCCTGTGGTAACTTTAAAAATGTTGTCTGCCCTGTCCTGGCACATGGAGGTGGGAAACAATGAATGTAAATGGTGGTGGAATAAGTTCTGTTTTGACTTTGTTCTTGAGAGTTTGGAAAATGAAATGCAAACTTCCTCTGTCGTGTCGGACACAACTGTTTACAACACATCCTTTTTTCTTGTTGTCTCTTTCCCCTCTGCCAGTTGCAGAATATCTTTATAGTGTTTCTGTGTTTCTCCCCTGGGAGCCCAGGGCTTGTCTGATTTGTGTGGAGTGGGGCTGCTGGGAGTATGGGAAAGGGACGCAGTGCATGGCCCAAGTGTGTTTGATCCTGTTCTCAAAGGAGTGGTTGGAAGGATGGGGAACATCCCTTCTCCTCCTCTCCCTCCCCCTTTCTCTATTTTTCCTGTCCCATTCCAAAAAAGGGACTGGATGTTGGATGTTGACCTATCACAATGTGGGTCAGTCCACAAAAAAAAAAAAAAAAAAAAAAAAGGCCGGGGAGGAGGGCTGTGCAAATACAGTGAGACAACAGAAATTAATAGAGCAGAAAAAAACTCTGGAAAGAAGAGTGCATGGCTCAGGGTAAAAGGGTTTTGTTGTTGATTCTGGGTTTTTTAATGGGCGTATGGGGAGGGGAAGCTTTTCTCGGGGTGACTATGGGTTAGCAAAATGGGTGGGGGCTGTGTGAGCTGGAAGTGGAGAAGATTTTTGTGGTATTCTCAGATTTTAATTTCCCTAAAATGAGAAAAGTAGGGGTGTGACCTTGTTGAAGGTTGAATTGTTTGTGTATAGTGTGCAGTCTTACGTGTATGCAGGCATCGGATCATCTCTTGAGTATGGCTTAGTGGGTGTGCGCCTTGCCCTGTGGTTTGGTCTTCCTTAGGTGCCTGACTCCTGTGCCTTCTGCTTCTGAGCTAATGGCTTGCTGCTCCACTCTTGCTGATGCTACTGGTCTTCTGTCCCAGTGACACTTTTCTCTTGTTTCACTGACTGTATTGACAGCTGTGAAATTGTGACTGGGGTATCTCTTCAGCCTGCTCACTCCTCTAAAGAAATAACATTGAGGAGAGCATTGAGGAGAACTCCAATTTTATTTGGTTCTGCATTTGTTGTGCTGACAGAGAAGTATGTTGAGCTGACGTGGAGTGCAGTAACTGTAGATGCAATCACTGCATGTGTTTGTAAGTCCGGTGTGTGCCTGTCTTGTGACTGAGCACAGCATTGCTCACATGTGTTCCAAGTTACCTATGTGTACCTGTGTGTCAGGTGTGTGTTGTGGGGTGACTTTCACTGACTTGAAGTTAAGAAAGTTTTGCCCAGCATGAGCAGTAAAATGTAAATGAGTTGCAGTAGTTAAAATTGCATGCCAGGTCACACACTTAACTCTGATTGTTTTGGGAGTGCTGCTGGAGAGCTTAAAAATGGACTGTTGGGACTTTTTCATGTCTCACAGCTAAGTAAACCAGATGCCACCCCAGAGAGCAAAAGCAATTTAGAAAGTAATGAATGTAGAAGCATTTGATTTTTCTTGGATTGCTATCGCTGATTTCAGCTGTGCCAGTGACTTTCTTACTGAGTAGTGCTGTTTTGTCCTGACTATCTACCTGCTTGTTTTCCTACCTTTTGCCATTTCAACTGGTGATGCCATGCCTTTGGGTGTTGAAAAGGCTTAAATTAATTATTTATCATGCATACCTAGCACAATAGAAAGAGCTGGTCCCAGCTGGTAATTATAGGCATTGTTAAAATAGTCTAAAATAAACCTTGAACCATTTTGTCCTGTGTTTTTGTATTCCTGGTAAGTCTAGGGCACATTGTCAAAAAGCATTAAGCTGCTGCTTTCACTAATATAAAGCTCTTGCTTGTTCCCTAATAGATGCAGAAAGTTCAGGCTCTGATTTATCTACAGCATGGCACTTCAGTATTGGCATTTTTGGATCCAGAATAAAGATACTTTAATGGAGAAACTCTTGGAGGAATAAGTATTTGAGAGGAATAGAAAATGCTTTTGTGGTATTTTAACAAAGTTCGGTATGGTGGATATTTAAAGCAATGCAAGTGTGGAGTAGATTTTAAGGAGGAACATTTTCTTGTCTCATAGCTCTTCGGGAGAACCTTGCAGCCAGGTTGTGTGTGGTTTTTTTGGTTTGTGTCTTGTACAGCAGAAGGAGGCTTAGCTGTTAAGACTCTTTCATGAGATAGCTTTGTGTATTATTCTTTGCTCTATCAGCAGTTTAGAAATTAAATACTTTCAGCCTTGGATGAGATGATCTATTCTAAAAACACAGATTGTGTTTGCAGATGGGAGAGAACAGCTTCCGAGTCCTGTCATTTGGGGTTCTTTTCTTACTGGCACTGGGGTAGGTCTTGCTCAGAGCAGGCAGATGCATCCTCCTTTACTAGACTGTGGCTGAATATGTGTTCAGATATACCCCATGGAACTGAAGGACCACGCCTGAACCTTTCTTCCCTCCTCTTACGCCACACTATTGTTGTGTCAGAAATGAGGTTTTCATATTTATGTTTGTTTATCTTTATGTAGAAATAGCTCCTCCTCAGTGGTAACATTTTCCATGCCTTTATGCAAGCCAAAAATTAAGTTTTTTGTTTTCACTTATGCCACATCCTGTCTGTTTTCTGTTCTGAGTTTATTTTCAGCAGAAGAAGCTGCCATGTTAATGTTGGAGACAGAAGGTCTCTGTTTCCAAAAGACGCAGGACTGGAAATCTGCTCCTGGTGCAGAATTAGTGTGCTGCTGTTTTTTTGTGGATGCAGGCCATGTGGACACATCCCTGCTACTTTACATCAGTGTGGAGTCTCTAAGAGAACTGGTCCCCATGCAGTTTGGAGCTTCTTCTCTATCAAGAATCTTAGTAACAGGGTTTTGCATCTCTAGGCTTTTATCAGGATATGTATCTTGATAGATATAGCACAGGCTTTGTTCCCTTCCCTTCCCTTCCCTTCCCTTCCCTTCCCTTCGAGAGCACCTCCTGGTGCTCCTGAAGTGCTTTCAGAAGATGCTAGATACGTGTGAGAGGTACTAGATAGGTGTTTAGGCTGATGTCCTGGTAGCACAAGGCCCCTTCTTGCTCTAATGCACATAACTTGTAATGACATCTGGGCAGGAACAGGTAACAGCTTGTAGGGGCTGGGGGTGTGATCTCTGCCTTCCATGTTGGAAGTCGCTGTGTATAGACATCACGCAGACCTCGGCACTGCCAGAAGCTCCTGTAGCCCATGTTAGAAGAATTGTACTAGCTCTGATCCAGGTTTTCTGTGGCCATCCCAGAATACACCTAACCTGTGTCTAAAAGCCCTGTGGTTTTTTTTAACCTAGATACACTTTTATGTGTGCTTGTTTGCAGTTTGCAAAGTTTGGTGCCTTTCCTGGCTCTCTGTTCTGGTCCTGTTATATTGCAGGTTACCTCCGGGGGGAGCAAGGTAGTCACTTGGAGATGGGGAAAGCTCCAAGAATGAAATTTAGAAGTGTTGAAATACTTTCCTTTGATATATTTAGGAGAGCTCTCCAGAGAGGGGGGATAAGTGTGTGAGTAACGTTACTCTCCCTTGAACTGAAAGCAGTGAGCTGGAGATGAAAGTGGTGGGCAGAGAAAACAGGATATGGCAGAAGAGTAAGAAATGCTTCAAAATTTATTATGCATTAGATTGGTTTGTATTGCATTGGTAATTCAGGTTTCTAAATGCCCCTAATTTGATATACGGTAATGTCAAGTGCTTTCCTCATGGTTTGGTACCTTGCAGTGCTGGGAACTGTATGGACAGAGAACAAAAAGATGGTTGTCCCAGGGAGCTTAAAATGCGCAAGAAACAACAGAGAAATCCAGCCAGCTGGGAGGAGCACCAGGAAAGAGATGACAGCCAGGAGCCTGACTGATGTCAGGTCGTTGCACAACTGGAGTAACAAAGTGGGAAAGTGGAGAAGATGGAGGTGAATAGGGAATAGCTTTGTGGCTGTTGGGAGAGTACCTTTTTACCCAGGCGTGAGAGGAAGCAGGAAGGTGTGTTGTGGCACTGACTTGGGCTGTGATGGAGGTAGGTGTCCAGAAAATCAGTGTCAAAAAACATTCACAGGGTTGGGTGAGGGAAGCTGCTGATACCAAGGTACTTGATCTGTAGCTTATCAAGGCAGTATTTTTGTTGTGACATGTTCCCAGGCACCACCTTTACTGGACTTGTGTCCTGTTGCAGAATGGGGAAGAGGCATCTCAGAAGCAAGGCCTGTTGAGAGAGTTGCCACAGCCCCCCCTCACAATACTCTTTTTAACAAGGTAGAAGAGGAGCTAGCTGGTGGTAGTGAATGAGCTGAAATCTACCCTCCTGGTTAAGGCTCCAGTCATCTGTACTTTTATCCGTTTGTTAAGTATAGACCAGAATTCTCTTACAGCTTCAGCTTCTTGCATACAGTAGTGTTTCATAACGGCTTTGTGCACTGCTTATACCTGTCGCTGTAGCTGTGATGTGTGGGACTTGAGGAGATTAGAAGGGATAATTTGGAAGGTTTATGTTAATTTTGCGGATTTGGGAGTACAGCATTCCTTCACGTTTGACTAGCAAGGAGAATGAACTGCAAACTAATGCATGGAACCAATAAAAGTTGTCAAGTAAATAAAAAGCTGTCCTTGGGGGCAACCCTGAGGAATGAGGAGTGCTCACGGGTGACGTGGTTTGGGCTTTGGATAGGAGATGTAGAGCCCTGTTTTGTAAGAGAGTTTGTATATTTTCTTTCAGAACACAGTGCTGGAAAGAGTTACTGATTTCAATGACTGTGTGAATTGATGGGGATTAGGTGAAGAATGAGGCACAATCATGTAATTAATGGCTGTTGATGTATAATCACAAGGGGGCAGTGTTAAGATTACATACACAACTTCAATTTATAAGTGACCTTGCTTCTGAATACATAACCCTTGTCATGACAAAATGCTTGTTGATCACTTTTTGCTGCTTCCACTTATTTTAAAATGAGTGCAGAGATATGGAAGAATTCCCTTTCACATCCTCAGTTCTGCTGATGTTACTGATGCTGCATTTGGGTCTGTGGCATCGATGTGGTTTTTTGATTAGCTGGAGTGTGGAGATCCAGGTCCTGTTCCTCCTGGCACCTGTGGTTGCTGTACAGATCCTCTCCCCCATGAACTTTAGGAAGGGCTTAGCAGCTTCCTGTCTTGCATAGCTCCCAAAGTGCACTGGGGTGTGCAGTATTGCAGCTGGCTGGACTTTATTTAGAGCTAGGTTAACCACAGGTGCATCTGCTCTGATTTCATTTTAGATGAGACCTTTTTGAGCTTAGTGGAAGCACTCTCAGCACTCTTTGTGTTTGATTGCTTCAGAAGTTACTTGGGTAGAAATCCCTTTCTTCTTAAAGTCATAAAAACCTTGCTAATTTGTGACATCTCCACCCAGCCTCCATCTCTACACATTTTTAGATTTAGTACAGATAATGAAATGTGTGAACTCAGAACTTAGGTTATATTTCCTGTACTGATCAGGACTGGAAAGGAATTAACCTGCTGTACATGCAGTTGTGGAAAGCTGTAACTTGGAACAGGGATATTTTGGAAAAACAATTGGAAAGAACGAGGAAAAGCCAAGCTTGACAATTAGTTTGTAAATTAAAGTGCAGCAGTTGTGCAGCTCCACCTATAGTAAAAAAAAATCTGCTTAAACAAGTCTGGGTATTTCCCAGGATTTTTCTCTTTTCCCTGTGGAAGAAAGCAGAAAGGAGGTGGAGTGTGACAAGGTAACCTCAAAATGCTGCACACCACTGATACAAGTGTGTGTTTTGGAAAAGCCTGTGCTGAAGGGGCCATATTTGCACACCTTAGCATGTATGTGGAAAGGACGTGCTACTGGCCCTCTGCTTTTACTGGGTACCTGTTCCCTACTTTGTGCTGTGGCTTCAGGTGAAGCAAGGCTGGGGCAGTTCCTCTGTGAATATATGGTCTCTTGTGTTCTGTAACAACCTGTCAGTAAATGACAGATGTGTCCTTCCCTGCTGCAGCTGTAAACTGTGGCAATGGATCATTGGCCTTTCTAAAGCCCTTTCCATCTACTGATCATAAAGGCCTTTGTAAGAGCTATGTCTTGTGCTTTTATAGAAGGAGTATTCTGAAAAATATTAGGAGGTAATCAGAAGGAGGCAACATTATGCTGTTCCCTTTGATAGCCGCATCAGAAGCAGCTCTTCTAATGGGTAGAACCAATGGCTGGCTGCCTGTGATCTTGGTTTAAGTGGATTATCTTCCTACAATCCAGAGGTCAGACTAGAGCCTGCTTATGACCAAATTGAAAATAATAGCTACTTTAGATCTTAGACCTTCAAGAATTTGTTCCATTGAAAGAAGATAGCTTTTTGTTCAGGAAATGGCCAAGGGTCATGATGCTTTGAAATCTTGCGTATTATTGTGTTCTACATGTGTTTTCATGTGTCAGCTGGTTTTTAAAAGCCAATCAGGTTAGATTCACACCATGTAGAAAACAATGCAAAGTTAGTAAAATTAATAACAGGCTGGCTAAATGTACCATGCCATACAAATTTTGATAAAAGCATGACTTTCATGCTCTTCATACTCTCAAAGCGAGGCAAGCTTTCAGTGCATACCCTTCCAATGAAGTTGCTTTGGACTGAGTGTGGTTTTCAACAGGGCAGTAGGAGAGGTAGGGATTGCTCACTGGAGGAATTAGGATATTCTTCCTGCCCCCTTGCTGCACAGTGACACTGTGGTGCATGTTCTTGTTGCTGCTTGGCAGGCTAGCCATGACACTAGGACACAGCAGAATAGCCTGTACTCTTACGGAAAATAGAGCTGTTAACTTAGGTGTGCCTGTCATCTTCCAGTATGGATGATGTAGATACTTCCTTCTGATCTTTTTACAAGGGCGTGTAGTGAGAAGACAAGGGGAAATGGTTTTAAACTGAGAGTAGGTTAAATTAAATATAAGGAAGAAATTACTTATTGGGAGAGTGGTGAGACATTGGTGCAGGTTACCTAGAGGAGTTAGGGATGCCCCATCCCTGGAAGTGTTCAAGGACACGTTTGTTGGAGCTCTGAGCAAACTGGTCTGCTGGAAGGTGTCCCTGCCCACAGCACGAGGCTTGATCATTAAGGTCCCTTCCAACCCAAACCATCCTATGATTCTGTGATCTCTCGTGAATGCTGTATTCATCTTACATATTTTTGTTGCAGAACAGTGATGATGATGGCAGTGGCTGAATTTCATGATCTCTGGGAGGCTGTCAGAGGTTCCTGAGTGCCACATGATTTGTTATATCACGAGGGGTGGCAGACTTATCCAGGTCCTGTTCATAAAACATGTGAGCAGGCTGGTGAAAGGCATGTGAGAGATGCAAAGTACTGTTACATTCCTGACTCCTTTCAGCTGGGTTCAATTGCTTTGTGGTTCTCTTCCCTGACAGGTCTTGGCTCGTGGGCAGCTCTTTAGCAATCCCAGCTGGAACCTCACACCAAAAGACACCATGATAATGATGACTGATGTCACTGCAGCCCCCAAATTGGGGTCAACTGCCACCACTCCAGCTGTGGCTCCCAACTTCTCCTGGATGCCCGAGGATGGCAGCCCCACGGCTGTGGAGCAGCCAATATTCCTCATGACCACTGCTGCTCAGGCTATCTCAGGTTTCTTTGTATGGACAGCTTTGCTCATCACCTGCCATCAGGTAAAACCCTGTCACTTATACTTCTCATCCTTTCTTTTTCCCCATGTGAAGGAGAAGACCATTTCCATAGTGTGAATGGAGAGGAAGCACATTCTTTAATAGCAGATATAAAACATTGGGCCATCTCTTGAAGGTTTGCAGAAAGGTGTGTTATCTCAGGCCATCCTTTCACAGGTCTTCAGCTGAATCTTGCCATTTTTATATTGTGTCGGCTGTTGGCTAAAAGATCCTAGTCACCTGTTGTTTGACATTCCTCCTTTGATCTCCTGTGCCAGTGGATTCCACAGGCTGAACTCTGCTGCGGAAAGGAGTAGCAGGAAATGTTTTCCTTTAATTTTTTTCCACTCCCCTCTCTCTGGGGCAGATGTCCTGGGAGCCAGGATAAGTCAAACCCTGCATCCTCTTCTTTACCTCTCTTTCATGCAGTTGTCATGTGAACTGAAAAATACAGTGGGGAAACACAAGCCCTGTTATTTATCAGCCTGTGATTTGTACCTGTTGGATGGTAGATTCCAGAGTGATGACTGGAATCTAGGAAAGTACAGCCTATTGGAGTACAGGGGCTAGTGAAGTTAAAAAATGGATTAGTCATAGATGAATAAGAGTAACACCTGCAGTTTCACCAGCTTGGGTAACAATTACAAGTGCCATGGATCCTCCTGTCAAATTGATCACCTGCTGAGGGTAGGAAGAAATTTTCCTCTACAGTATAGCATTGCACAGTTAGGCATTAATGCCCTTCTCCAAAGAAACCAATGGAGGTCAGTGCCAGAGAGACACTGTTGATTGAAACGCGCTGTTGTCCTCTTACAGGGCAGCAGTCCCTGTGCTCTCCTAGGCACACAGATCACAGGGCTCTTTTGACATCCCAAGGGCAAAGCCTGTAGTCATCTGAACTCCGGTGTCAGCTGTCTCTGTGTTGGGTGAGATGTGTCACTGGGATTGTCACAAGGCAAAAATATCTCTAAGGTTTGTTAGTTTATTTTCAACCTGTTCTCAGGAAATGAGGTTTTTGTGAGCTCCTCATGGGTTAAGGAGAGGAAACGGAAGTATTTTTAAGCCTTTCAGTCAATTTTGACCAGGGAGAAATAAGCAACAGACATCTGGGGAGAGACAAGCCGCTCTCCCTTACAATGGAAAGGTGAGATTGTCAGTGTATGTTTTGTTAGTCTCTGGAGAATCCTCACAGCACCCCAAAATACAGGATGAAGCTTCAAACAAATGCTTGTGCCTCCTCAGGCAGCAGAATCAGTCAGTGGTGAGGCACGTATGTAATCAGCTGGCTGTTACTAATTCCAGCAGCTGGGACAGCAGCTTGATGAGAATTGCTGTACAGAGGCCTTGCCTCTGCTGACTCCGTGGTCAACAGAGTGCACCCACAACTCTTGCTGAAGCTCTGCCTGTGTTATTAGGGCATTACAGGAGTTGTGCTCATCTTCAGGGTGTGCTTGTGGTCAATACCTTTTCCAGGAGGTGGGTATTCTGTGCAAAAGCATCTTAGGTGTGGGATTTAATGATGGCTAAGGAACTGTGAGTGGTGGGAGTGGGTAGGGTGGGGACACTGTGCTCCCCCCAGCCAGTGACTTAGAGGGATTGGGATGTGTGCAGTGAGACAGAACAAACTCTGTGGTTTCTTTGAGCACATGGCATGAGCTCAGTGCTCCCTTCATGTCTGACCCTTCATGTCTGTGCTGTCACCCATGTGCAGAATGACACTTTTTGAGCAGATGGGCTGTGGCTTATCAGCTTTGGGCTGTGCCATGAAGTGCTCTCTTAGGTTGTTTCAGGTGGGAGTCTCAAAAACATCTAAAACAACCAAAAGAGTGAGAGTGTTCACAATGAGCATGTGCTTAAGTGCACGCACCTTTGCGCTTCAGAGAAAAGCAGCCTGCACTGTTATGAATCTTAGGTACTTAAAAGAGGATAGCAGGAATATAAGACTGATAACTGGAAAAAAAGGTATGAACAAAAGAATGTGGGCAAGGTGATGTAAAAATAAATCAATTCCCTGTAAGAAACTAGATTAGAAATACCTCCATTTTCTCTTTCCTCTCCTTCCCCTCTCTGCAAACTAAGGGTTGATATACCAATGCCATATGATAACAGTGATTTATCTTTTCTTTTATGTTCATCACCTTGAGGCTGCTGGAGGCAATCAAGAGGTGATTTACTGAGTTTGTTTTCCCTGGCCCAATTGACTCTCCAGTTCTACTTTCTCCTCTCTGCTCCATATACCGCTGATCCCGGTCTCCCCTCTCCGTCTCTCAGATCTACATGCATCTCCGCTGCTATAGCTGCCCAAATGAACAGCGCTACATCGTTCGGATCCTCTTCATTGTGCCCATTTATGCCTTTGACTCATGGCTCAGTCTCCTGTTCTTCACCAATGACCAGTACTATGTTTACTTTGGCACAGTGCGGGACTGCTATGAAGGTAAGGAGGGGTCAGNTTCTGGTTGAGAACATGGAGAAAGCTTCGCTGTCACGTACACACCATGGTGTGCCTAACTGGATGGCCATGGCTTGCTTAGTGACTGAAAATCATAGAATCATAGGATGGTTTATGTCGGGATGGGCCTTTAAAGATCATCTAGTGCAGCACCCCTGCCATGGGCTGGGGCATCTTTCTCTAGATCAGGTTGCTCAAAGCCCTGTCCAACTTGATCCTCTCCCTCACTGGCCTCTGAGCATGACAGGATGTGTTGAGCCTTCCCTCCAGTGTTCTGTAGTGACAAAGTTTATGGTTTTCTGAGGTCCTTTGCTTCAGGAGGGTAAAAGCTTTTGGTAAAGCCAGAAGGTGAGGTATTGCTTAGCTTCTGTCTCTTCTAACAGCATTTAGCAGCCAGACACTTGCTTTGTCCTGTGTTCCTGATGCACTTTGTTAGCATTGTATTCTTCTGGTCCTGTCCTGTGGCCACCTGTGTGCTTGCACAGGGTAGCACAGCTGCCATGTGCTGGGGTGGGTGAAGTGTAAAGTGCTTTGGAGTCCTGCAGAACAGAGGGTGCCATGTTCAGGATGAGTTACCAATTGCTTGGTTTGGGTTATCTGCTGCAATAATGTAATACCACTAGCACTATATGTGAGGGAAATGGTTACTTTCATGTAAGTGCTATTGTAACTTCCCTCCTGGTCTCATCCTGAAAGAAGCCTGTGTCCACCCGGCAGGAGAGACTGCACTCTAGCAGTGTATTTTTTAGGACAATTTATCGCCATACCCTCACTAAATCCTACCTCATTGGTGCACTTGTTTTGGTGAGATCTGCATTGCAGAGAGGTGCCCCTGGCCATGTGAACAAGTTAATCAGTTGAAGGGACCAGCAGGTCCTCCTTCACATCCACAACAATGCTCTGGATGCAGCAGCAGATGGCAAACATGCACACGTGATGCAAGAAGGCATCTTTGTTTGGACCTGGGTTTTTTTCTTTCTCTGCCCTGTATGTGTGTATAGGTCTAGCAGGAAGCCTGCTGCTCTCCTAGCAACAGCCAGTATCCCTTTGCCTCTATTGCTCTGGGAGTTTGCAAACATTTGAGCATCTGCTCAGGAGGCTGCCATGCTCCAGAGTTCATCTCAGCATGTTGGCCTGTGTGAGAAAACTACAGGTGGAGGTGAAAACACCTTTGGAAGGCAGTTCTCTTCCTCGCTTTTTCTGGGGATTGCTTCAAATCGACCTTTCTGTTCTCTTCCCTCTCTTGCCATCTACCTTTTTTAATTTTTGGCAAGGTTTTACATTGCAAAGTGGGGAGGAGCTCTGTTAGGGAATGGCAGAAAAAGACCCTACTAATAAATTTTGGAAGCTGTCTTAAGCCATTTATGGGCTGTATTTAGTAGTGTGTGTTAAGAGGAGCCTGTTTTGGTGTTATTCTTCCATGTGACTCTGCTTCTGTACAAACCAGGGTGTCAGTAATGCTGACACAAGTAGGGTTTGTTTGGGTTTTTTTTTTTTATGTTGATATCATTAATACCATCTGATGAATGTGGATTGGGAATGAGAGAAGAGTTCTTTGCTGGTGTGATGAGCTTTGCTAGTTAGCACTTACTTCTTTTGGGGATGGATGGGCAGATATTTCTCCCTTTTTTTTTTTTGTTTTGTTTTGTCCCTCTGATGTCATCTCTTCCCTAGTGCTTGTGGAATGGGCAGCTGGTATTGTAATGACCACATCAGAGGGCAGGGGTCACTGGAGGACAATAGGAAAAGCTCAGCTTTTCTTCCTCTGGGTGCTGGGAGCTGTCAGCTAAGTTGCAGGAAAATTGAAGGCAAAAGGGGTTACCACAGTTATTTAAATAAGTTTTCCATGGTTGGTGTTTTCTATCCTAATTAAAGCTTTGGCAAAATCATTACTGTGTGAACTTTGTTCAATAATAAGGATTACAGATGGAATAATAATATCCCAATTACATACATAGAAGCATGTATACCACTGGCTTTTATGTACCGTAGCAGTCTTGCCAGCTAGACACGTCTACATGCCGTAAGTACAATGTTTTGAGACTGTAAGTATTTTGGGGAGCATGGCGTACCTCTTTGCCAGGGCATAGTTTGGATGCTTATAGAAGAATTAGAGTTGTTGTCTGACTTCGGAAGATCATTCATGTGGAAAAATTGACCTCAGGTCTAATAACTGGCTGCTTGGGGAGATCAGCTTCTCAGTGTTGTACATTATTAGGCTTCTGTTCTTATTTTAAAGTTCCTTGAGACTTTGGTTTCTATCCCAGATTATTTGGGGCAAAAAACAGGATTTGGGTGTTGTCATTCCAGGGAACATCCAGACACAGGTGACCATAGAATATAATGTTGCAAAAAGGGTCATCTGGTCTGTCATTTTGCGCCAGGGCTGTCTGTGACAAATGCAGAAGTACAGTCCTTGCCCTAAAATATCGCACAGCTTTGAGGGTCCCACAGCAATTACAGTGAGTCAAGAAAGTGGCAGACAGGGCGCATATAGGCTCACTTCATGCACATTTAAGTGAGTTTGGATCCCATGAAAAGGAGATACGTCTGTAGTTATGGGGAACCGAAATGGGCAGAGTATTAGTGGTCAGTCTGAGAAGGCTGTCCATCGTCTATGCCAGGTTGCTGGGGAAGGCAGAAAAGAGGTGGCCTAAGGAGAAGTTTATTCGGTACCCAAGAAATTTCTTCTTTTTGAGAAAATGAAGCATAGAGCCTGTTTTACAAAAATCTCCACCAGACGTGAAAACAGTTTCTGTGATTGGTATAAACCTTCTCTTTCTCAAACTCTTATGCCTGTAGTCTGGTTACCTGGCAGAGACAAACTGTATTCATTAGCTAGAAGGTTAAGTACAGGAGGTAGCACATGGCTGATGGATCAGAGATACCTTTTCCAGATTATTTAGTACCAGTGTAATCTTCTGGAATAATGCACAGGAAACTTGTAAAGAATGCCATCTTAGAGATGCCAAATAAAACAGAGCCTGACCACAGTTTTAAATGGTTTGGTGACCCTTTTGGCATGAGTCGTGGAACTGGCCTGGGAGCTTGGCCAAACTCTCGTTCAGATTGTCTTGTGAGTGCTGAGGTAGGATGATAAATGCAGTGAAAATAATCTGGAGTGCTTTGAAGGGAAAGGTGCTGCATAAGCAGTCCCTGCTAATGTTTGGTCTGTTGCCTGTACTCTTGGTCCTTGCACCTGTTTTGAAGTTGGTTGTCATTTTACTGTGATTGATGTCTTTGCAGCCTTTGTAATATACAACTTTCTCAGCCTCTGCTATGAGTACTTGGGAGGGGAGAGCTCCATCATGTCTGAGATCAGAGGGAAACCAATTGAGTGAGTATTTATTGTGCTTACAGCATGACGCTGTCCTCCTTCTGTGCCCATCTACTGTTTCTCTATCCCTGCTCTGAAAAACTGTGTCAGGTGGCAAATGTCTGCTGGGACTGGGCAGCTTGGATAGTGATGATTTACCAGTACCTTGCTCTGAGACAGATCAGGCTGATCACATCCTCTTAGGCAAGCTGGACTGATTCACAGCTTTTCTGGACACCTGCCTATTCCTTTGTTTCTTTTCCTACTCCCTTCTCCTTTAAATCTTTGCTGTCTTCAGTTGATTGTGTATGCCCCTTCTAGGATCTGTGTTTCTCCCCATGCTAGTCAGTTACAGGGGAGAAAAAAAAATTGCAGTGTATAGTCAGGATGTTGTTTTAGACATGTCTCTAAAAGAGGATATGGCTGTAACTGCTGTCATTGTTGCAGAAAGCACCAGTCCTGCAACTTTGCTACAGAGAGGTAGATAAAGATGGTAGGAATCTTGGTACTATTGCCCAAATCTTGCTTGTGAACTCTATCTTGTGTCTGCTCTTTCAGGTCCAGCTGTGTGTATGGGACTTGCTGCCTGTGGGGAAAGACATATTCGATTGGATTCCTGAGATTCTGCAAACAGGTATGGACTGAAGGGATTGGGCCATCCTGCAGAAATTAAGTATGTGGGGGTGTCAGTGATGCCTTTTGCTTCTGAATTTCTGAGATCGTTGGTGGGGCTCTAATAGCATTTTGAGAGGCCTGCAGACTGCTGAGGAGAGGAGGTGTTTTAGGGTTGGTTTGTTCGTTTAGAATGACTTTAACATTTTCTGCTCAACCCTGCACAGGAAGGCCTTAGCTAAAGACACAAGTTATCTCCTGGAACTGATGTTAACCCTAGGAAGAAACTCTTTCCCTTTCTGGATTACAGAGGTCCCAACTATAAGAAATTTGTGTCTGTGTTGTGTCACACACACCCCACAGTTGTGTAACAGCCTCCTGAATTCCCAGTGCTGCTGCTGTGGTTTGGAGCTGAGGAGGGGGTGGAGGTTAAGCATGACACATTGCTTTGTAGGAGGAACCGAGTATTGCGGTGTGTCTGTCTGTGCTGAATTGGGTCTGTCGAGGGCGGGTGGATGGGGGAGATCTAAACCTCTATACAGCCCTTGTCTGCTCATTGCAGGTCAGTCACCTCTGGCTGTCATGAAACAGCAGGTGAATTTCAAGGCTTTGCTCACTTGCTGAAATGAACACAGGAGGTTTCAGTGGAGACAGTGTGAAGCAGGTCTGGTTCTTTGAAAGGGCTCAGGTCATTGTAATTTCAGTCACTGGGTCTAGATATGTGCCCTGGCTTCTCCTGAACATCATGGCCCATCTTCTGTGTTTTAGCAATACGCAGGAACATCAAAAGTACAGTGCAGCCTCATGGTAATATCCAGGGTTAACCTGTGCTGCACAAGTGACCATTTTCAAAGGATCACTTTGTTTGCTTATCTGTTGTGTTTGTCCCTGCCCCATATTTTGTCCTTATGGCTTTTCTGTTTTCTTCCCTGATACTTTTGTTTTCTAGTCTGCACCCAGTATGTTGTTTCAGCTGTTTCTCAGGGGTCTCATTTGGACACCCTTTGGTTGATTTACTGCATTACCTATTCTTTTTTGCTCCTAACATTAACTTTTATCTTTTGAATATGTCATAAGCAGCTGTAACACCCATGAAGTTGAATAAATGCTGGAGAAATAATTTCCCTTAGACTTCTTGCTTCTCATGTCCCACAGCCTCTGGCACTTATTGCCACCTGGGTTGCACCTGTCTGTGTTTGGAAAGTTTGTTAAAGTCTTCACAACAGTGAAGACTAGAAGCACACTTTGGGGAATGGGGACGGTGTGTTTTTTCTGCTAGTGTCCACAAATTCCAGCTCATTTGGTAACTCTGACTTTGGTAGATATTTTTCTTTTCTTTTGCTGCTATCTGGCAGCAATTTTTCTGCTCATGCCTGCCCTTTGCTAACTGCTAAGTCTGCTATGGAGGCTGTGAGGGAGGTGTATTGCAAAGAGACGCTTAAATACTTCTGTCCTTCTTGGCTTGAGCTTAAATACTGCCTTGGTGAGAAATTGTTGATGCCAAGATTCACTTTCTGGTACATCTAGACTTCCAGGATTTTTGGGGAAGACCTTTCAAGGCAAATTCCTGGGAAGGCTGGTGCAAAAGGCCAACAGAACAAATGTCAGTACCGATCTGTGCAGTATCTACCATTGTGACAATTAGGAATGTGCTGAAAGGAGCACCTTGCCCTTTTTAGCCCAGTTCTCAGCATCTCCATCACTTCTGTTGCCTCCCATCACCACCTGCCCATTTTCTGCTCTTTCCAGTCCCTTTCATCCTGAAGAAATCTGCATGTTATAAACATTTCTTCTTTCCACCTTCACCCCCCCCGCCAAACTTTTCTCAGGCAGGTGCCTGTTGTGGGTCGGTCAGTCTGCCTGTGTTGTCTGTGGACCTCCAGCAGTGTGGTGATGTGCTGGTGTCTGTGGTGTAAAATTGGAGCAGCCTGTTTCCTTAAAGATGTCTTGATAAAGATTCTTTGCTGGGCCTGTGTCTGGTGACCCTCACACATGGGTCACACACCATCCATGTGCTTCCCATATGCTATAGCATCTTCTAGGGAAGCAACTAAAAATAGTACGTGGTGGTTTGGATTGCAGGGAAATGGTTAAAATGTCCCCAGATCGGAAGGAGGGGAAGCTCAGAGGATGGAGTTGTTTACCAATTAGCTTGACCTTTTCCAGTTCACATATTTAAAGTGACTCACTAACTGGCATGTGCTGGGGTTTTTAATCTCCTTGAAGTCTTATGACCACTAACAAATTGCATCGTATCCAAAGCAATTATTACTGTTTGGTTTTACCTTCTTTCCTTACATAGCCCTCCCCACACACGCACAGGTCAGCACCTAGCCAGGCTCTTCCAGCCTCCTTCAGGGAGACACAGCTGATGTCTCTTCAGGGACACGTTTTTAGGGCCATAAGTCTTCCCTGTTTTAGGACTTTGAAGTTCAACATCTGCAGAAAGTTGAAGAATGCAGTGGCTTTCAGAGAACACTCAGTCCCAATAGGAGCAGTAGTTTATACAGGCAGAATGGATAGAGCTGATCCCAAGTGCCACGGAATCTTTGTGGAGATTCAGTAAAGGTCATGGGGATGACAACAGAATAGCTCTTAATTTGTGTGTGGTAACACACATCACTGTGTTTACAAAATGCCTTAATATTGTGGCAGTTGTCAAAAGTTCCTCCTCAGACAGTGGGGTTCCCCTCCAATCCTGGGAACCTTCTTGCCTAACTTTGTGTCAGCTATGGACTGGAGTTTGCTTTCCATCCCCAGTATTCTCTGTTAAACTTGCTGTGTCTGTGCCATAGTGCAGTGTGGGATTTTTTGTTTTTCATACTGTTACAGTGCATAAATGTGCTGCTGCACAGCCTGTGAAAAGCAGCTCTGGAAGAGTGGGGCTGAGGAGCTTCTAGGAGCAACCCTACAGAGAGGTTTTTCTTCCTATTCTGGACGAATAGATAGCACATGTGTATCTTCTGAATCTCCTTCATCTCATTTTGGGTGCTGCAGTCCTCAAGCACAATTGATTAGCAAGTGGCAGGGTCAGACTTCTTGCTGGGGCTGGTTTGTGTTACCTTGCTGAGTTGTCCCAGTGGACAACTGTGGCCCTCTCCACTACCAAAAACTGGGCCAAGCAAAACCAACACAACTCTCCATCGTGATGCTGGTTTGGCAATTTAGCCTCTTGTACCTCCTGCCTTCTCATTCCTCCTTTCCTGTTCCTGTAGGCTACCCTGCAGTTCTGTGTGGTGAAGCCCCTCATGGCGATCAGCACAGTCATCCTTCAGGCCTTTGGCAAGTACCAGGATGGTGACTTTGAGTAAGTTTATTTATTTAGCATGCGAGACTTGGCTGCCCCGTCTCCACCTGGCTTTGGTTATTGTCCATATGTGTTCTGAGCCATGGGAAAAGATGGGACTATATGGGCTGATATGCATGAGAAAAGAGGGCAGAGGTAGCTCTCTTTTAGTTTCCTGGTTTTTCTACCTTGTTTGGGGGTGGGGGAAATGGGACAGGGAAGCAGGAAGGAAATGGACTCTTAGAACTCTCCAGTGGCAGTGGCAAGGGGAAAAGATCATGTTGAAGTTTCAGGCATTCATATGTATTTTCTCTTTCCAGTGTAACCAGTGGCTACCTCTATGTGACGATTATCTACAACATCTCTGTCAGCCTGGCACTGTATGCCCTCTTCCTTTTCTACTTCGCCACACGTGAGCTGCTCAGTCCCTATAGCCCAGTCCTCAAGTTCTTCATGGTGAAGTCTGTCATCTTCCTGTCCTTCTGGCAAGGTGAGCTGCTTTTCCCTTCCCTTGGTAGGCACAAAGAGCTCTCTGCAGGGGCTCAGACACAAGACTTGGTAGAGCAGATGTTGATTAATAGACAGAATGTCTTTCTGTATTCCATTTGTTTTATAGTCATTCATTGCTTTTCTCTGGGAAACCTGTTTTGCTCATTTTCATTTTTGTTTATATGCTCCTGAATCCTTATTATCCCTGTATGTGCATATGCACAAGAATATCTACCTGGCAAAATCAGCCGATAGGGTGAAGAGTCCTCTGCATTCCTGAAACAATCATAAAGCGCAAGCTGCCAACATTTTATCTGCATGCTGCCATTTTATTGATTAAAGTGGCACATCTAAAAATTTTTAGTGCTTTTTTTAGTGCTCTATAAATAAAATTTTAATGGTATGTCTGTGATGTATGTGAAGCTGCAAGCTGGCTGGATGCAGTGTGTGCTGCCACAGAACCACTGCCGGGAGAAGGACATTCAGAAATTCATACACATGATGCAGAGGCACAGTCAGAAAGTTGAAATTCCACCTAAGCTTAGTGCTTCTGACTAATTGGCTCTAAGCATTTCCCTGTTCAATGCCCTACTTAGGTTTACTGAGTTGCACTTCAAAGGCTAATTGAGTAGGAACTTAGGTGGAATTTAGGCTGTTGGAGTATGGCCCATCTTCCCTGTTTACAGACAAACTAATGAGCTGTCTAGTTTTATCGTCTTGAGCCATCTGGTCACACACTTTGTCTTCTCTGAAATTCTTCAGCCACTAAGCTAGGGACAGGGAGAAACCTCTTTTTTACAGTGGTGTGTCAAAAACACTAATATGCTTAAATGAAAAGTTCTGTTACTTCAGTTTTTGCTCTAGTGGAAGTGCTGATGTTGCAAAATGTGGAATATATCAAAATTTTCTTAAGAAAGGATGTTCTTTGATGTTTGATCTTTGTATACTTTCAAGTCTAATCAACAAAGAAAAGAGGTTTAATCCATGAAACAGCAGCTAACAAACAAGCTCCAACTCCAATTTGTGTTAGACAAATTCCTTGACAGTAGAATTGCCTTGTTAAGGGTTAGGGCTTAACATGTTTCAGTGACCTCAGGGGAGGTTAACAAAACTTGGGAAGAAGGATGAACCACAGATAGTGGTCACAATGCAGAATTTACAAGCCACAAAGACATTTGGCAGAACCCCCAAGATAAGGAAGAAATTAATAAAGACAACTCAATAACTGTGCTGAATCAGCTTTGACTGAGTAAAAGGTAATTCTGGCAGGGGGAGATTGCAGCCACTGACCCAAGAAACCACCGACTCGAAAGGAGAGAAAGACTGAGTGTACAGACTAATTGGCATGAGCAGTGAGAGGATCATTAACCAATAGAAGACAGAATACTAATTAAAAAGAGAATTAGGTAATTTTTAGCCAAGGAACATTAGTGGCTTTGTTTGCTAAAATGTATAAATAGCAAAAAGCTTTGGTAGTCATCATACTGGCTTTGTGGATTTGCCGCACAGCACCCCTTTCTATGCAGAATTGTAAATAAGCCAAATACCTGACTCTTTGTGTGGATTGGCCTCTTGCACACTGTGTGAAAGAACCTATTTTGGGACAACAGTGAGATCACAGGAGTACTTACAGAAATATCTGACTCCTCTTACCCTTTTGGACTTGATTAAGTCCTGCAGCAGTTAGTTCCACTGTTTAGTTGTGTGTCAGTTGAGAACAGAAGAGGATCAGTGTTTGAATATTCTTTGCCTAAATGTATTTTTCTAATTTTATTCCTCCTTTCTCTGTTGTACAAGTGACCATAGGTGGGTGTATGGAGCCCAGTCTGTAGCTCCTGTGGTAAGTGGGGTTGTGTCTAGGACAGACAGCACGAACAGCTATTTCCATTCTTTGCAGTTACTGTGAGATCATGTTTTCTTCACATTTACATGAACTTGTTGCTTTGTTTAGGGATGCTGTTGGCCATCTTGGAAAAGTGTGGTGCCATCCCCAAAATCCACTCTGCTAATGTGTCTGTGGGTGAAGGCACAGTAGCTGCTGGGTATCAAGACTTCATCATTTGTGTGGAGATGTTCTTTGCAGCCATTGCCCTGCGCCACGCCTTCACATACAAGGTGTATGTGGACAAGAGAATTGATGCCCAAGGTAGGAAGTATCCCAGTGCATATGGCTTGTCTCTTTGGTAGTGAGACTGGGTGGAGACCGTTCCCTCAGGCAGCCAACACATTGATATGACTCCCAACCTGGTAGCTTGGAAAATGTCACATCCCCTCCTCCGTGGTGTCTGAACAGATTCATTGTGCAACAGGTCTCTGGGGCAGAAACCTTGCCTGAATTGCGCTGTTCCCTTTTCAGTTCCCCAGTACGCCACCCACGACAACTTGTTGCAGACCTGAGGGCTGTAAGAAGTTGCATTGTTTCAGTAGAGTGGGTTTATCCTTCTTCCTGTCTCCCCAAAGGGGAACTCCATTGCTCCAGATTGTGCAACTGGCCAAAGGCAGGAGGGACTGGGCCTAAAACAGGCTCTGTTTTGAATCTGGCTTGGGAAGATGAGGCTGTGCTTTGGCAATATGTTTTGTTATGGAGGAGGAGGAGGATCTTCCTGTAATAACTTTGTAAGGGCTGGGCTGCTATCAGGAAGATTCTTATTTTGGGGAAGAGGAAGATGGATGTTATCCCTGGGAAAAGGGGGGTTTTGTGCCTAGTCTACGCAAGTACATTTAGTGTTTACCAAATAAAGGGATTCCTTCCTGCTGGGGGAGATCTGTGCCAAGGTGCGGGAAGACAGCAGCCCCTGGGCAGTGTTGATGTAGATGACCCCTCCATCCCAGCCAGCCCCAGAGGTTTTGGAAGCACAGTGGTTACAGTGGGTGAGATGAGATCTGTGGTTGATGAAAGGGTAAACTGCTGGTCAGTCGGTGGGGAATGTTTCGGCAGTGGGCCTTGTTCAGTTCTTGTTATTTCCTCTCTTTCTCTGTCTCTGTCTCTCTCTCCTCTTCCTTTTATCTCTCCCTTGCTTTGGCCACTGGTCCCTGATGCAGCTGTTCCATCATATGGGCCATACGGTAGGTACAGCATGCTTGTGTGTTTGTCTCAGTTGGTTTTTAGCTGGGATGCTGTTCTATCCCAATTCCCAGCCTGCCTACAGCCTGCCCTGTCCCTTATTTCCCTTTCCTTGGAAGTGTGTAACTCGGCTGCCTCACACAGCTGCTTTAGGATTGTCTGGATTATAAGTAGTAAAATGGCCACGTGGGCAGTAACACTTAGCATCTGAGGGTTTGTGTCAGAGCTGTGGGAATCTCTCTCCAAAGAGTTGCACAGGCTCTCAAAGGAGCTGCTCTCACCCCAGCCTCCCTTCACTTTTATAATTGCCACAGATGATCAGCATGCTTTGGTTCTCTGGGGAGCTCATCCCCAGAACTGACCAGAGCCAGAAGCCTACACTGGGAATGGAACCTAGAAGCCATGAGAAATGGCAGCTCCTAGAAGGAGACACAGCTTCCCTCTGTGCTCAGCACTTGGGTGGTACATTCTCCAACTGTTGTTTCCTTCATGGTGTCATCATGACACATGGAGTAGTTCTGCCTCTAGTACTGCCTGTTTCCCTCCTTTCCTTACTTTGTGCTGCTTTCCACCCATATGATCTCTTTCCCGTGGGCACTTTGATACCACCTAGCAGTCTTAATTTCTAGTGAGTGGAATGGCAAATGCCATTTCTCCTATATTTTTAGAATTTCCTTAATATTGGTCTTCTGAAAATGTTTGGAGGAGCGCCTCCCTATCTGACTATATTCATTGCATACCCAAGCCAGCACCAGTAGTATGTAGTGGAGGTTGTCACTGTGGGTGTGTCCCATTCTCATGGTGTGTCCCCCATTTGGTGCTGTGGTGGATTCACTTGG
The DNA here is from genome assembly GCA_013400915.1 of Pardalotus punctatus. Lineage (NCBI taxonomy): Eukaryota > Metazoa > Chordata > Aves > Passeriformes > Pardalotidae > Pardalotus > Pardalotus punctatus. The sequence goes on from VZTX01023076.1 coordinate 26,853, forward strand.
CTCACAGTGTCTTGGTTGAGGAGCACCCCTGGTAAAACTTGACACTATTTGTGTGGCATTTCCTCAGCAGCTGCTTAAGGAAGTCTGTAACGCACCTTCTGCAGGATCTAGGATTGCATGTTCCCTGTTCTCCTTACCTTTATGTTAAGGGGTGTGGGGAAGGCAGCAGTGTTCTTTACTTTTCCCTTCCTGTCTTACCCAAACAGGTCGCTGTGCTCCCATGAAGAGCATCTCCAGCAGCCTCAAGGAGACCATGAATCCCCACGACATTGTCCAAGATGCGATCCACAACTTCTCTCCAGCCTACCAGCAGTACACCCAGCAGTCAACACTGGAGCACGGTCCCCCCTGGCGCAATGGCAGCCACGTGATCTCGCGCTCCCACAGCTGCTCCGGTGCCCGTGACAACGAGAAGACCCTCTTGCTGAGCTCTGATGATGAATTCTAGGAGGGGAAACTGCCAGCACAGGCTATCATTTTCCTTTTTGTTTTTTCTTTCTTTTTTAATAATTTATTAAAGCAGAAACACACAAGTCATATCACTTCCTAGAGAGTAAAGATTGCAGAAGTGGGCACTTCCCATTAGCTTTCGTGGGTATGGACACGATGAGCAATGCGGAGGTGGCGGAATGGCCAGGACTCCATGCTCGAGCCCATTCCTTACAGCAGCAATCAAATTGAATTGATTCAAGCAAAGCTCCAGGGTTTGGGGCTCTGGCTTCCCACACCTGTGCAGCTTGGTGTGGAGTGTGACTGGCCAGAGTCTGGAGTTGTAGCCAAAAATGTTTTTGTTTTTTTTCTAACAGAACAACCTGACTTGCTTTCTATTTCTTTTCCTGAATGGTTGATATAGGCACAGGTTTCTCCCCAGCTCCCTGATACTAACATCTCTGTGATCCTTGGGAAATAGGATGGGGATGCAGCCATAAGCGTTCCTAGGAACCAGACCAGAGACTGGTCTTTCTATATAGCCATTGCCTTGAATGCTAAATAAGGAACATCTGTCCCCACCCTCCTGAGCACCTGGTTGTGAGTTCTTGAATCACTTGAGTGATTGAGGGGGAAAAGGACAGAACTTTCTTCATGTTCCTTGGCTCCCTGCATCCCCAATTGCCATACAAGCTTGTTGAAGCTCAGTGGGGATGGAATTACTTTTTCACAAGGGTGGAGTTTTTTAATCACCAGGTGTCCAAGCTTCCCATCTCCCTGGCGTTCCTGTGGCAGGAAGCCTCCCTGGAGCATCTGGCTCCTGCTAACAAGACTGAGGACTGGCTATGACAGATGGTGGAAGTTTGTAGAGCTCTGGCCCTTTCACCCCTCTTTGGGAAGGGAAGATACGTAAACACAAAACCAGTTTTTCTTCTTGTTTCCTGTCCCCCAGCATCACATCTGCCCCTCTTAGAGGTAGTTGCCAGAGCAGGTCCTGGTCCTCACAGGTAGCTCTCCCCGTGCTAGTCATCACTGACTTTCCCTGTGAGCTACACAAGTTTTGCCCTTAGGCTGGAATATTCAGGAAGGAATATTGCACACTCCTTTGTTTTTTTATCTCTGTAGCTGTTCTGGGCCAAGCTGGAGCAGACTTGAAACCTGACATGACCTGGCTGGTCAAATTTGTCCCTTTTGTTTTCCCAGGCAGCAGTTGCTGCTGCTGCTGCACATTTCACAGGCTCTGCTGCACCTGCAGTGCTATCAAGGGTGGAACCAGCATGCATGGAAATGGAAGAAACTTCCCCTTGCTTCTGTTGGGTTTTGGATGATCCCATGGATACTTAGTGGAGCCAAAACAACAGTGATCCCTCTGTAGATCTGTCCAGGGATCAAGAAATGCCTTTTGCTTGCTTAAAATTTTCTAGGGGAAGAGTAGGCAGTGCACTCAAGTGCGATAGCTCAGATGCTCCTATCAACAAGCAGGAAGCAAAATTGAGATTGGAGCAAGCTGCTGTGTTCAGCTGTAGTTTCTCCATTCCTCTCCTGCTTGATGCCTCCCCTGCCATGAGCAGACCCGTGTGGTTCTGGATTGTTCCTTGTTACTCTGCTAGGAGAACTGGAGTCTGGTTTGCTGCCTGGAGTTCACCTTTCCATTTGTTTCCTAATCCATCTGCTTGTTCATTGAGTTTCTCAGAAGTGACAGTGAGTGAAGAGCACTTCATTTCTTCAGCACCTCTGCCCAAGCTGGGCAAAAGAGTTTGAAGAGAGGCAGGTTTGTTCCCTGCTGTGAGGATAAGGTAGGGAAAAGCTTAAGGGTAGTGTCTCTTCTTGTACTCATGTTTCTGGGGAATGGTGAAGCAGGTGAGAGCAACAGTACTGACTGTTGAGGGAACTGGAAGCAGGGTCAGTGGATTCAGCAGCTTCTCTGGAAGAAGTGTTTCTGGAATCTCTGCTGCTGGATTTCCCCATTCACATCCTGCAATGCCATGCTGTTAGTTACTGCTTTTCCTAAGTCTGTGACTGCTTAATTAGACATGCAAACATACTCTGCCAGGCTTTGTGTGGGCTTGGTGTAAAATTTCCTCATGCATAAGCCGCCTGGAAAGCAGGGCTGAAGGTTGAATGGGCTTTCCTTCTGTCTTCTATGGCTTTGATTAATAGTCCGTTAATGTGAGATACTTACGGTAAAGCTACTCTCTCTCTTAGGAAAGTGGGGCATGGGACATGATCCCATCCTCCCCAATCTTTGTTGCATTTGGGTGGCTGAAATCTGTGTGATTGCCCTAATGAGCATGGAGGGGGTCCAGGCTTAGAGAAGCATTTCTTAGAACTTATTTTGAAATGTCTCCTGCATATATATATATATATGCTGTGCAGAGGATCCGGATATTCTCTAAGCATACTTGTGTAATTGTTTCAAGTATAACTCTTATGCACCAGCTGCCTTCGGAGAAGCCTGGTGAACTAGCACCCAAACAACAGCCAGGTGCCCTACTTTATAATTTTATATATATGTATGTTTTTTAACCCCACACAAAATCATCCATCACTGAGCTTCCTGCTCTTCCTCATGACTGGCAAGTGCCAGAGCAAGCACTGGCTCTGAAGCCGCTTTGGGTTGGAGGAACAAATACAAGATCCAGAGCTTGAAACCAAGAAGGCCAAGGCATCTGTGGTCTTGTAGGTCTGCTTGTGGTAGCCCAGGGCCCAAGAAATGTGCTGGTTCCAGGAGTAGACCCTTGGAACTGCTCTCCCTTACCTGCTTCCGCTCTCCTTCCTTCCTTCCTTTTTTGTTTACCATGTAACATACCCATGGGATTTGTTTATTATTTTTCCATATAGAGTAGTTGTTTGTATATAAATGACTGAAAAAAAGTATGATAAATAAGACAGAGTCACCTAGTTTTGTACCTATTGTGTTTAACTGATGTGAGCTCAGCGACAAGCCGCTCTCTATTTTGGTCTTTGTGACGTTATACTCTGCAGAAATGAGCAAATATGATGACAAATAAAAAATATAGAGATAATATAGATTGTACTTAAGCTGCCTCTGTGTGGTGATGTCTGGGTGACTTCTCTGAGTTTTTTCTCCTTGCAGGGACTGAGACTTGGTGGGTCAGGATGTCTTGTCCTCTTCTCAGGAGGAAAGCTTCATGTGTCTATATAGGAGCTGATGGAGAAGCATCACTGCAGCCCCCTGGGCTGACACCACTGCTGGCCCAAGGCAGGAGTGAAACCCATGTGTCAAAAACCAGGAGTAGAGATGAACCTTTCCTTAGGTGCTGTGAAACACCTATGGGGAGAGAGGTGGCTGCTCTCTCTGACAGGGCCCCAGCAAACAGTGGCTTTGGGATTTTCTTCCATGAGCAGTGTTTGGGGCTGGGGCCATTTGCAGTGGAAGAGGGAATGGGAATGTCAACCCCCCCAAGCCATCCTGAGTGCTGCATCCTGCTGGGAACCTGGCCCACCTGGGCATTTGGAACATGCTCATCACATCCACCTCAGCTCTGAGGAACACTGGCTTTTCCATGCAGGGAGGAGGTCTGGCTTCATCTCCAGGTAAGGTGCCTGCCACACTTCCTTCCCTTTCTCCTGCCATCTATGGGCAGAAGCTCATTGCTTTCCTCCTTGCTGTTCCCAAGTAGGGTGGTGAGGTCACTCAGCAGGGAAATTTTTGGGCACAGATGCCCTGACTGTACCTGCCTCTCCTGCACCTGGTCCAAGGACAGCCTGGAGGGAATTTCTGTAATGAAAAGCATTATCTTTCCCAGGAAAAGCTGATTCAGCACAGCTGAACTGCTCCTGAAAGCAAGTGCTTTGGGGTGTGGTATTCAGCATTAAGTGTGCTTTCTTAGCCCTTTTCTTTCAAACTATAAATCTGGTTTTGTCCTAAAACACCATGAGCTATCCCCCAACCCATCTTTTTTGGGCACGTTATTGAGCATGTCCTGCAGCAAAGCCAGAGGGAGACAGAAAACCTGGTCTCACTGAGATACAGCTGTGTCCCAAGTTCAAGAATGACCAAACACACTCTCACTGTGGAAAACAAAAAACCAGAACTTGCTTTATTTGTAAAGTCTACAAAATACAGAGGAGTCGGGTAGGACACATACTGTAAGTCAGAAAATAAATAAGTTTTTTTTTGCTCTATATAAGTATAAGATAAAACGTGATTTGCATATATAAAATATAAAGTACGGCTCTGTACCAACATCCTGGCTGTGCCGAGAGGCGGAATGGCAAAGAGGACGTGAAAATAACTTATGTTCGTGCAATAAATAAACCCAAGATGAGTTGGGGTGGGGGATGCCAACCACAGTGCCCCATCTAGGAGTGGCAGGCACCTCTCTACAGGGAAGAATGGAGGCTGCAGCCGACGGTGGCTGGCGTGGCAATACCCAGGCAGAAGCAGAACAGAGGGGCAGGGGAATCATCTACAGCAGCAGATCCCAAGATCGGTCTGCCTCCTGTTACCTCCCCTGTGCTGCCTGTATTTAGTGAACCCAGCTCTTCTCCAGCTTCTCAGCCTGCTCAAGAGCTGGTTGTCCCACACCAGTGTCCAAGCTGGAGGAAAACCAAAGGGAGGAGCCTACCTGCCTGCCAGGCAGCTCCCAGGAGCAGGGATGCTCTCCGCCCCTACTTCCCACCTCCTGCGCCTCCACCCCTCTATCTGCCTCCACATCTCTGACTCTTGAGGGCCAGGAGCACCTTTCCATGGGCTTTGTAGGCGGTGGGGCACCGGGGAGGACTTGGTGGGGCTGTACAAGCTGGTCTGTGCTGAGCAAAACAGTGTTTATCTCTGTTCCAGCTGCCTCTGCTTCCTTCCTGCCGGTGCTGCTGCATTTCAGACACCCAGCCAGGCTGAGTGTCCCGTGAGCAGGAAGAGGCATGAAGGATGTGCGTAATACAGAAAGACAAAACAGCACCATTGCTTCTCCCCATTGCGGACAACAGCCTGCACTGACCCACAAACGTCCCCCAGCTCTCCCCTGCCCAACCACTGTCACCTCTGGGGTCCCCCAGCACCACAAGCTGCCACAGTGCTTTCCCATTCCATTCACCCTTACCAGGCATCAACCTGCAGCCACCTTCTCTCCCCCTCTGACCTGCCAACCTTCCCTTGCCATCTGCATCCCCAGAAATTCCAGATATTGTGCCACCTACCCCCCTGCTCCAGCTGTAGTCTTAAGTTATGTGCCCAATGCTGATACCCTTCTATCATGCCTTCTTCCCCTATGCTGCAAAACCTCTCTTTCCTCTTTTCCCTCTCTGGTACGTGCTCCTGGGACTGCCTGGCCCCCATTCAGCTCTTCATGCCCTCTCACAAAAAAGAGGTCCCTGGCATTTTCCTACCAGCTTGGAGCTGTGGGATGCTTCCCCACTGCTGCGTGTGTGGGTTTGCTCTCTCCTGTCTGCACATCCAAGAGGGGAGGGGGCTGTGGGGGCCACCAGTGAGGTCCTGTCCTCCACCCCAGCAACCACATAGCAGCAGCCCTCCCTACCTGGGGGAGCTGGAGGTCAAGGGATGGGAGAAAGAGGATTTTGGGCACAGGTCCTGACAGGGGAGTAGGTCGGGGAAGGGCTGGGAGGCAATTCATGGGGAAGGTGCCCCGGGCAGGACTGTGCCCAGCCGGGGAACAGAGGCCAGCACTAGGAGTAGGCGGCCTGGTTGGTGCCCGACTTGACAATGGTGATGACACTGGCAGTGGCCACCTTGGCAGGCGGGCCATGAGTGGCCACGGTGCGGGCAAAGCCCTGAAGGGCCTCGTACTTGCCGCGGAGGGTGTCAAGCTCCAGGCGCATGGCAGCGTTCTCCCGGGCCAGCTTGTCCACTTCCCACTCCAGCTCCATCTTCTGCTTCTGCAGCTCTTCCTTCTGGCAGACGCGCTTCACCCGGCAGCTGGCAGCGTAACCCCGGTTCTTCAGCGTCCGACGACGCTGCTTCAGCCTTGCCACCTCCTCCTTGGAGAGGCCCCGCAGGTGGTGGTTGAGCTCCCGCACTGACAGCCCCATCAGCTCCTCATCTGACAGCAGTGGCGTGTTCTCCCCCAGCTCCCGCTTCACCTGCCGGAGAGAGAGGTAGTTGCCTGAGAACCCCAAAACCAGCCCCTTGACTCCCAAACCCCTATTCCCACCGGTGCTCACCTTCAAAGCCTTGCTGGAGAGGCCGTCCGCAGCCATCCTTCCCTCACTCTGACCCTGCTGAGCAGCTAGGAGAAAAGCTGGTTACTGCCAGCCCTGTGTCCCTCACCTCAGAACAGAGGACACCAGCCCTGCTGGTCCCCTGCCCGCTGCCCACATCCCCCCCACCCTGGGCCACATGACTCATCCCACTCCTTTTTAAAAAGTACATAGTAATAATATTAATAGCAATGATGACTGCAAGCAATAATAATAATGGAGCAAGGATGGACCTCCCGTCCTCCTTCATCCCATCACGAGATGGTTGGGATGCTGCTCTGCCCAGGGGACCCAAAGCGCTCCAGGCCGCCTGCTGGGAAGCCAAGGCTTCTCCCCGCGGGAAGGAAACCCAGGCGAGATCCGCCCGAAGCTGAAGGGAAAGTAAAAGCAGCAGCCTCACGGAGTGACACCGTGGCGAAGTTACCCAGCCGGGACCCGTGTGGAGGTGCCGCCTCACCGCCCGGCGAGAGCACCGCGGGTCCCAGCGCAAGGGTCGGGCGTCCCCAGGCTCTGGGGGCGAAGGGTCGCGGCCACGCAGCGCGGACGGGTGAGAAGTGGCCGCCCCGTGATTCAGCAGCCCAGGGGGGGAAGGCACGGAAGCGGTGCTTGCCCCTCGCCGGTGGCCGGTCCCTCCCCGTTCCTGGGTTCGGAGAGTGAGGAGGGGTCCGGGAGCCCGGAGTGCAGCCCAGCAGCCTCTCCCCACCTCGGGGAGCCCCGTTCTCGTTAGAGCAGCCCTCGGAGAGACGAGGGGGGCCGGGACGGAGCCGAGAGCGCCCCGAGAGGAATGAGGGGCTGGAGGGGGGCGGCGGGAAAGGTGGAGTCGGGGCGGCTGGAAGCTGATGCAATCCGGGCCGGGGATCCGCCGCCGGAGCCGGAGGAGCGGCGGCAGATCCCTCCAGGGCGGTGGCCGGGAATTGGAAGGAAAGAGCGGACGGCCCCGAGAGCGGCCGGCCGGCCAGCCCTCCCCCGTCCCGTTCCCTCCCAGTCCTAGTCCCGGTCCCGATCCCGATCTCCGCCTTCGGCGGCGGCAGAGAGGCCTCCAGCCGGTGCCGGACCCCACCGCCCCCCTCTCCCGGCCGCCCCGCGGGGAGCGAAGCCGAGGCGGGAGCGGAGGGGTCGCCCCGGCCGGCGCTCACCTGGCGGCTGCGCTGGTCCCGTGGGGCCGCTGCCGGGTCAGGGCGTCGGGCGGCGCCTCCAGCCCCGCTCCCCGCGATTACTCACCCGCGGATTCTTTTCATTCATAAAAACACAGTCATGCGGTGACGTCACCCTCGGCACGCCCCCCAGCCTCTGTTGTCGCGCGGGGCGGCCGCTGCCCTTAAAGCGCCCGCTGCTCTCAACGCGCCCCTCGGAGCCAGCCTTCCTCGCACACTGCCAGCGC
>VZTX01023079.1:0-78727 GCA_013400915.1 Pardalotus punctatus
GGATTAAAAAACCCCAAGGAGCGGTATTAAAAAGCCCCAAGGAGCAGGATTAAAAANAGCAGGATTAAAAAGCCCCAAGGAGTGGGATTAAAAATCCCCAAGGAGCGGGATTAAAAAGCCCCAAGGAGCAGGATTAAAAAGCCCCAAGTAGCAGGATTAAAAAGCCCCAAGGAGCAGGATTAAAAATCCCCAAGGAGCGGGATTAAAAAGCCCCAGGGATCAGGATTTGCTCTGTCGCAGTGAGAACGGATGCATCGCACAGCGCGGCTCCGGGGTGAAGGATTCCTGTCTCTGGCTGGGACAGGATCCCAGTGCAGAAAACAGGGTCCTGGAAAAGCGTGTCCCTGCCGAGCAGATATGTGCTGGGAGAAGAAAGTCCAGCTCATCCCAGCAAGGCAGGGAATGTCACCTCGCAGGCGGGGAAGGCAGCAGGTGCCCGGCGGCGGCGGAGCTGGCAGCAGCACCCATTACTCAGAGCATCCCTCACACAGCCCCGGGATGAGCTCAGGAACAGCTCAGGGCCGGCTGATGCCGTCCCTGGAGCCATCACGTCATGGGAAGGCATTGCCACTGTCGGAGCAGGTGGGAGCCCCCACGCCGGCGTCCGGCCGCGCTCGGGCTCGCTGACATCCGTGATGGACGAGCGCCGTGACTCCAGCGTGGCTTGGGCCCCGAGCCCGGCAGCTTCGCTCCTGACTTAATGGAAATATTATACACATGGAGCTGGCCCCTTCCCAAAGGCACTCCTGCCTCGCAGATGGATGCTCCGGAGGGAAGGAGGAGCCGGAGCCATTCCCAGGCGCTGGGCATGGCCGGAGCGCTGGCCGGTCTGCCTCGGTGCAGCCCAGGTACGGTAGGGGCAGGAAAAGAAGTGGCCACTCCTGTATTCCAGAAAAGCTCTTTTCCAAGGTGATGGTGATGCCTAAAACAGGCACACCTGAAACAGAGGCCAGACAAAGGTAGGAGAATAAAAAGTGGACAAATTTGTTAAAGGCCTTTAGGTGCATTCAGGGCAGACGGAGCCCACTCGAGAGGCTGCACCCAAAATGGACAGCGAGTCATGATTTCTTCACATTTTATAAGCTCTGTCCATTCACACATTGAGCCTCAATTCTCCAGTTACACCTTCAGGTGATGATGTCAACAACCCCAAGCCTGCTCCCCCCAATTCACTGTTTACACATTTTTGTGGCTCTGAGGCAGTGAAGTGTCCTTGGATTTCCACTCAGAGGAATTGTTTTGGCTAAAGGTGCTGGGAACAGAGGTTTTTAGCACTTTATATGAAGCCTAGAACTACACAACAAACCAACAGATACATGAAGAACAGAAGCTAAAAAATTCGTAAAGCATCAACTGCGCAAGGAGGAGCCCAGGGGTCACCGCCCTTCAGGCACAAGGTGAAAAGCAGCAGGACTCATCCCTTCCCCAGCTGGGCTGCACTGAGGGGCCAACCAAGAGGAGAAATCCTTTAATATTCAGGAGTCAGGAGAGGGTGAGAATGGATTTCAGGGAAAAGTTCTTCCCCAGAGGGTGCTGGGCACTGCCCAGGCTCCCCAGGGAATGGGCACGGCCCCAGAACTCCAGGAAAGTTTGGATAACGCTCCCAGGGATGGACAGGGTGGGGTTGTTGGGGGGTCTGGGCAGGGCCAGGGGCTGGGCTGGATGATCCCTGTGGTCCTTCCCAGCCCAGGATATTCCATGACTCCATGAACATCCCATGAATTCGAGGCAACATTGAAGACAGGCAAGGTCAGGGGATTTCTGCACTCAGAGCCCTGACAGCTCCCTGGTGCCTGTGGTTTCCAAACCCCTTCCATCCCCTCACAGAGGCCAAACCCGAGGAGGGTCTTGTTTTTATTAAAATGTTTTACATCTTTTACAACCTCCCTGCCAGCTGGATGGCTGCACTCTCAGGGCAATTATATGCATCATCTAAACATCATCTAAAATGAAAGGCCTTCATTTAATTAGGTTATTTAAATGACACGTTTGATGGAAAAAGCCAGGCAGACTTAACAGGATATTTAATGCTCACGTTAGTTTGCATGAGTACAAAACATTATCTGAAAGGCTTGGAAATGAAGGGCAAAATTTCTGGTGACTTCAGAGGCTGTGGACCAGATGTTGGTGAAGAAAGGATCAGAGGGTGACACAGGAGCTGTCACCAGGAGAAAGTGGCACTGCTGCCATGCTGGAGGTTTCCAAAGGGAATTCTCACTTTGGTCACAAGCCTGTGGTTTTTCCTCCCCTACAGAAATAGTCCTGCCCACAAGCTTAAACTGTTTTTTCCTCCTGCTTTTCTCCTGATTTCCTCTATGTGGAAAAGAAAGCACAAAGATGTTATAAAAATGGAAAAAAATGCCTTCCCTTCAGGAAACCAAGCCTCAAAGCACAGCTGCTGTTGAAAAACAAGAAAACTGGGATTTTTGTACCAAACACAAGAGGTGTAGTTCTGATTCTTTCAACTCCTTACTCCCAAATTTGAGAAGTCTAAACCTAAGTGGAGATTTTAGGTCTATTTTAGAGGCATGATGGAAAATACTTCCAATTTCATTACCTTCTAAAATACACACACTGCAGGTGCCAGAGGCAGAGGAGGTGCAGGGCATCCACAGGGTGGAAGGTGCAGCCTCAGGCATCACACCCAGCATTAAAAGAACCCAACAAAAACCCAACCAAACAACTACAAGAATTTAACAAAAACCAACCCCAACACAAGCTCCCCCTCCACTTTGCACAGACAAGCTGCATTTAACCTTTTCAGAATGTGTTATCTCCATTCTGCTGGAACACACACAGCTGAGACAGCTTTTCTTTCTGCACAGACAGGGATCAGTGCTGAGAGTTAAAAGCCAATTCCTAAACTCCATATTCAATATTTTCTCTACTGAAACACAGAAGAGCAAATAGAACAGATGAAAAAAAAAAAAAAGAGAGAATTGTCCTTGGGAAACAGATAGGAAAGACACATCTGTTAGACTTAAATGAGGAATTACTGGGAAATTTTTAGATTTCAATGACTGCTTAAAGTGTTTTGAAACATCCTTTTCCACAGTTCCTCAGGAAGAATGAGACATGGACCTTTCACGCTTTCCTCGATGCAACTCCAAGTTATCGCTATGAGCAATGCAGAGCCTCAGAGTCTGAGTCCTGGCCACAGTTCCCAGCAGAAGGCACCAGGCACCCTCTGTGAAACCCCTGTCCTGCAGCCCTGTGCCCAAGGAACCCCTCCATGGCTTTTCCCTCTGCCCCTTCCAGCCCAGGAAGTGGCCAAAAATGTCAGTAAGTGAGTCAAGAACGCTGGAAAGGCTCGTGCTGCCGAGCTGGGCTCTCGGCTCTTCCGTGACACAACCACTTGGACCCGCTCTCCCTTTAAACCACGGATCCAAAAACTGTCCCCTAATGCTGAGGGTGAGGAGGGGTGGAAGAAGCCTCTGCATTTACTGAAAGTGTCTCTATGGCTTTGAGAGATCACTGCAGCCAGCACTGCTCTGGTGCTGTACAGAAAGGCTTTTCTCACACCCGAGCCAGTGTCAGGCACAGTTCTCACTCACCCACTGAGCCGGATAGCCCTGGCATTCCCAGAGACAAAGAATCCAGAGTTCCTCTCTCCTGGAAGTTCCAGACGTTTATTTCTGAAGGGGTCCAAGGCAGAAAGAGGGCAAGATGGCCCCGAGAGCCCCCAGTTCTAGGGACAATCTGGGGCCAGATAACAGGAGGCGGGGAGAAACCCCCTTAACCAACGGGGAGCAGGGAAGGGTAGGATTAGGGGTAGGTTACAACCAGAGGGGATTACACAGTTTTGGGGAGAGACCATTGTGTTTTCCAGGGGTGCTTAGATCAGGAGGTTTTCCACCAGCGAGGTCCTGCAGGGTTGGTAGAATCCACTGCCACAGTCCCTGTGCTCCAGAGCTCTCTGTTCTTGTCACACACACACTCCCTGGTCCCCAACACTTCGGGACCGAGCAGCCCACGAGGCTGAAGGAGGAAAAGCAGAGGTGCCTCTGGAAGCTGCAGGAGCTGGTCCTGAATCCCTGAGGCATCTGAAATCCTGACACTTCTTGAGGCATAAAAAGCTTTGGAGGGGAAAAAGCTTCTGTCCATCAGGAAGGGTGTCAGGGACAGTAATTCCCTGGCATTTTCCTGGCTGTGGGCAGCCTGCAGCTGTGGGAATAGCCTTTAAAACAGGCAGGAAATGGGTGCTGGAGGCTGGGAGAGCAAGTGAAATGGAGATTACTGCACACAGGTAATCCACTTGGTGGGCAGGGAAGGGAAAGGGTGCAGGCACAGCGAGCCCAGACTCATGGGATGCAAACACCTCCAGGATTTGCCCACCCAGGGGTGCATTTTGGCACCCGATGGCTGCTGGGGTTGGGCTGAGGCACGGCAGTGACACTGGGGCTCCAGGCACACCACCCTCCCTGTGGGAAGACATTCAGAGCCTCTGCACATCTTTCAGCAATAGCAATTTTCATTCCGAGGCCTTTAGTGACAGGACAAGGGGGAATGGCCTTAAATAAAGGAGAGGAAGTTTGGATTAGAGATTAGGAAGAAATTCTTCCCTGTGAGGGTGGTGAGCCCTGGCACAGGCTGCCCTGAGAGGCTGTGAACTCCCCAGCCCTGGAATAGTTCAAAGCCAGGTTGGAAGGGGCTTGGAGCACCCTGGGATAACTGAAGGTGTTATAGCAGGGGCTGGAACGAGATGAACTTTAAGGTCCCTTCCAACCCAAACCATTCTGGGATTCTATGATTATCCTTTAGCAAGATTATCTGATTTGATTCTCAACCCCACCTCACCCTCCTGCAGTTTCTAACCCCAATCCCAGCAAGACAACAATTCCCTAACTCCAGTTGAGCTGGATTTCGCTCCAGCACTGGCAGTCCATCTGTGAGAGCTCAGCACGATCTGTAAGGGCTGTGCTTCCACACACAGCACAGCTCTGAGCAAAGGGAAAGCTCTTCCAACGGGTTCAGGCGAGTCCAGCACATTTCCAAACCTGGCCATGGCTTGGACTTACAGTGCAGGCACTTGGGGAGGTCTGTGGGCTCTTTTCTTCAAAGAGCCCTGGAAAAAAAAATGAAAGTCTGAGAAATTTACTGAGCTTGGCTTGGTATGTGGTTGTGCATCAGAGCTGGGTAAATGAAGATCTCAGAAAAAGCTTGGTTTGGCTCAAGCCAGAACAAACTTTTTCCAAAAATGAATAAAGAAACTGAAAACCAGATCCCCAAATAGCTTCAGTCCTTTTCCTGCTGTTTCCAAAACTCCACTTCTTCTGGTGAATTAACTTTTTGGACCTCCTACAATGAAACAGCCACTTCCGAATCCAAACAGGGCAACCCAGAGCACATTCAAATAAACACTCTCCTTGTGTATATTTGAATCTTTCAACATGTACTAAGTTTTGTGTAGGACTTATTTGTGTTTGTAAACTTTGAGATAAAGGTACTCTGAGAGTTTACTTCTATGTAACATCACACGTCCAAATAAACTGCAGCACAAATCCCATCCAGACCTGTTTACCTTTTCCCCTTAATTTCATACTTCAATTTCCTCCTGCCCTAACAACAAAGCCAATGAAGAAAATCGAACACAAACAACCTTGTTCACTCGATTCCAGGCTGCAAAAAGCTCAAGGATTCAATCTACAAAGCCAGCCAGAAGATTCCAAAAATGATTGTGGCATTGGCAGCAGCAAGAGATTAATCACTTTTAATGATACTTAACATTCCCACCTCAAATTAATTTAGGTCTTCACGAACCATTTGATTTCAAAATGGGTGAAGGAAATTGGCAGCAAAACGCACCACAAAAATGGGACTGCTGGGATCAGTTCAGCCTTGAGCGTGACCCCTGTTTCCTCACGTGGTCCAAAACACGCTGGCAGACTGATGGAACACGGTTTGGAGATGGAAAAAAATCCCCAAAATCACCAAATGGAGATGAGAGAAGGTGAAGTGTGTCCATTTCTCCCCACACCATAACATACAATGTGAGATGCACTAGGGAGGAAGCACATCAAGGTCTCCAAATCTTTCAGTCCAGCATCCCCTGAAAACACAGACGTGACCAAAAGCATCCCCAAAGTTGAATCCAGTAATAATTTTACCCCTCATCAACAAAACGGGGAACTCGGATTTTTTTTGTCTGACAACTGGCCCGAGACACAGTACACGTGCAGAACAATTTCTCACCACAGAGGATGTGATTTCCATTATTCCCACCCCACCCAGGCTCCTGCTGGATGTTTTTAGGGAGAAACTCATGGGGTGCAGGCAATGGCAGCCTTCCTGAGCAAAAGGGATGCTGAATCTCCTCCTGAATCTCCTCCTTTCTGTTCAATAATGGAACAAGCCAAAACAAGACAGGGGAAAACAATAACCACATTCCTTCAAAAAACTCCTCAAAAAGTTTTCTTGCGAATTGTATGTCCAGAAAATCATTTGTGTGGGCTTATTTTATCAAAACCATCCAACATCCTATGTCAATAATGGGCCATTATCCATTACATGATATTTCTGGCTTGTAACTTGATGTAACTTGCCTGCGTTTCTTTGCACTGGAATAAAAAATGTCTTGTCTGTGAAGAACCACTCCGATAATCTGAATTTTACAGTTGTTGGAAGCTCAGATATTGGTGGCTTTTCCCCCTTTTCTTCACAATTGCTTGTTGATTGGTTTAAGAAAACATCCCTGCCCTCAGTTATCTCTCCAGCAAAGCAAACTCCCAGTGAAACCCTGATATTCCACATCCCAGACAAGTGCCCATGGATTGCAGCAGAAGCCACGGACACAGAAACCCATCCAGCCCTCCACACCCGCAGCCATTTCAGAACACTGTCAGCAAGGAATAAAACCAGGGACTTATCACATTCCCAGAGTGGTTTGCAAACACCTTGAACCAGGCTGAATCCAGGGTCTGACCCTGTCTCAAGAGACCACTTCCTTCCTCTTGGATACACAAATCGAGAGCAATTTCCCACAAATCAGGGTTACAGAACTGTGGGACTGAACAACAAGAGGGAAGACGTGCCCTGCATTCCTTTCATTAGGAAACACCAAAAGCAGGACCAGATTATAAATTGCTCCTGATTGTTTTGAATTTAGAAGGAGGAAAAATTACTCCCTCTAGAATTCTAGAGGGAATTTTTGCCTCAGTTTACAGCCTGAGGTAGAAGCAAGGGCCCTTGGGTTTAATTCACAGCTCTCCAGATGCAGTTCCAGGGCTGCATTAAGTGAAAACAGATGAACTGAATCCATTAACCTCTTTGGGAAACTATCTCCAAACATGCTGGAAGTCAACATCCTTCAAGGAGCATCTGATTCCCTGAAAGGTGAGGTTATTCCTGATGAATCTCTCCAGGGGAGCCAGAAAAGGGAGGTGGAATTTTTGCACATGCGACTGAAAATCCTGGAGATGGCTTTTGGCTGCGCCGTGCTAATAAATAAGGACTAATTTCTGAGAGCATAACTCATGCTGGTGGGAGATAAGGAAGGAATGCAAGTTCCCTCTGAGAGCAGCTCAGGAGAGAGTTATCCTCCAGGATCAGAGCAGGAATCGAGTCAACAGCAGAGGCCAGTCGCCAATAATAAATCCAGCCGTGCAGAGCAGACCCCGGATCGCGGATTCCCAGCAGGAGAGCAGGAGAAGTGCCAAACTCTCCTCATGGAGCAAGAGTTCGGTGTTTGCAACACAAACTCCATTGAAACAGCCGGCCCTTTATCTCAGATTTGTGGGGAATTGTAGTTGCAGTTTTTTAGGATTTTCCTTTCTCTCTCATGGAGAATATAGATAAACTGTACTTTCTTAATCTCTGTGTTTTGTGTTAGAGGTGTACAAGCCATAACCAATAGGTCTTTGGGGGTGGATTGTCTTTGGCCAATAGACACTTGTTTATTACTGTGTATAAAAAGAACTTCTTGTAAATAAAACCTTCTTCTTCGCCATCTTGAAGCCTGTCTGCCTGACCTCTCTACCTGCTTCCACAAATCCCATGAACAACAGAAAAAACCATAGGGAATGTGTTCCTCCAAGGGCAGACGACAGGAGACAGCAGCAGTTCTCCCAGGAGCAGTGGCTGTGGTGCTCCTGCCCAGGGAATCCTCAGGGAGAAGGCAGTCAGGTCCGAGTGGTTTCAGGCTGGAGGGTGTCCCAGGCTGCCCAGCACTTCTCCACACTCACGAGAAGCAAACCTGGTTCCCTCTGCTCCTGCTGTGCCTGCTCCTCGTTGACCGAGGGATGGAGGTTCAACCAGCACCTCAGGTCAGCTCCATCATCCTATGGATTTAAAATCCCCATCCCTGAACGTTCAGTTCTTTAGAAACCTCAGATAATGTGCATTAACCTTCTTGCCCTTTCCTTCACGCTCTGGCTGCCTACATTTTCCCCTCGAACTTTCACCGCAGGAAGGTTTTCACCACAACTTCCCAGAGCCATAAAACCATGGAGTGGTTTGGGTTGGAAGGGACAGGGACCCTGCATGGCCCAGCTTGTCCCACCTCATGCAGCTGTACCAAGGCGATATCCCACACACAGCTGAATCCTGTCCTGACACATCCGTGCTCCCAGCATTGATCCTGTAAGGAAAAATTAATTTTTAGTTTGGAATCCTCCCCTAAATTCTATAGCTCTAACCTAAAATTGGGAAATGCTTAGTGTCTATCCTGACCCTTCCAAATCTGAGTTTTGAAGGTCTCCTGATCCTGGGTACACACTCCAAAGGCTGCCAGATCCATGGGTATAACAAAAGCCATCCTCCAGGACGTTTCCCATTCCCTGTGCTTTTCCACAGAACTCCTGGTTCTGCTCTCTGGGGGCTGTGTACACTTCTCCATCTATTCCACCTTTTTTTTGGCAGCCAAACCTTGCTGTAGCCCCATCCACCATCCCAGGGTGCTCCAAGCCCCACCCAACCTGGCCTTGGACACTTCCAGGGATCCAGGGGCAGCCCCAGCTGCTCTGGGCACCCTGGGCCAGGGCCTGCCCACCCTCATGGGGAAGAATTTGTTCCTAAAATTAAAATAGAAAGAGCTGCTCCAGAGGACTCCCAATCATGCTGGGGGTTGAGTTTTTCTCCTGCTCACTTAACTGGGACAGAGGGAAGGGACACCACATTCCTCTGAAAAGCAGGAGCTGAAGCCCAGCTCTTCCTCACAAATCAAACTGTGTTTCTGGAGAACTCACTGCACCTGCTCTGTGTTTATAGATGGGGAAAAGTCAAGGGAATGGAACTGTGGAGAAAATGGGGTGGGGAAATCAGATCTCAGCTATGCAACACTGCGTTTTTCTGTGGGCATATTAAATAATATCATCTATATCAAACCAAGGCCACATTATTGAAGTTGTAAGGGGCTAATTCAGCTTCCTATCCAACCCTGCATTTCTCCAGCACATCTTTTAACAGGCTCTCAGACATGTGCTCAAATCAAATTGAAAAAAATGCAAGAAATTCAGAACAATCCTTCAGTGTCTTAAAAATCATAAGGGAAAGGTTCCTTGAAAGTAAGACATTTAGGGCCTTGCAGGAGCTTTGTACATATCAGAAAACATGCTGGTGTGAGACAGTTACCCAAAGTGGCAAAGACAGGCAATTCTGCCACAGCAGGGAGGGTGAAATCCCTTCCTGGAATAGGGATACCTGTATTAACGAAAACCATGGCCCCCACGAAGTGAGAAAACTGAGTTTCAGCACCAGCTTTCCCATTTACTGCCAGCCACAAGCTCTGCTCCCCACACAGGGATTGCTGTCAGCTCGGGAATGGCTCATTTCAGCAGAAACCCCAAGGTCAGAGCAGCAGGCTCTTCTGGGACACTCAGCTGCCAGCAGTGGCTCTCTGTGGCCAGATTTTGGAGGCCATCAGTGCTCCCATCCTGCCTGATGGAACAATCACCTGAACCTTGCACTGGGTGAGGCACATCCCTCAGGAAGAAAGAAAAACAACCTCGTGCAAGAAGGGAATCACGGAATCACAGAATGCTCAGGGTTGGAGGGGGCTTTAAAGCTCATCCCCTTCCACTCTGGATCACTTTCCACTAAACCAGGTTGTTCCATGCCCCATCCAGCCTGGCCTTGGGCATTTCCAGGGATGGGGCAGCCACAGCTTCTCGGGACACACATCACCTCACACACACCTTGGGCTCCAGGAACGTCTTCCCAGCTTCAAGCCCACCTGGTTAATCCCAGCAGGATCGTGCCAGTGCGGTGAGGACCCAACGCAGTCTGTTCCCTGGTTTCCAATGCCTCCAAAGTAATTCCTTCCAAAGCCCGTTTTCCCTATTCACCAACCCATCATAAAAAACCTGCAAACACCCAACATGAAGAAACTGCCGGGAACACACCGGGATTTGTGGCAGCAGAAGTGACAGAGACATCACCAAATAGCTATGCAAAAAGCTCTATATTTAAACCCTCGCCTTGGCTACCTATTAACTCCTTTCCTCCTGGGAAGAGGCACAGAGATTCCTCAGTTTGCAGACAGCAACAGCCCCAATTCCTGCCTTTTAACCTTTACGATTTGTTTTCATCTCCAGGAGGGAGAACTGCACCCCCTGGACTCCATCTCCAGGCCCGGCTGTGTTAGTTTTGGACAGGTCCTGAGCTGTTTCATACTTGGCACTGGCAGGGATTTGTTACACCAGCTGCTCAATAACAACACACCTGTAAGCAAAGCTGGGGCTGGGGGCTGCAGGGGGAGCAGGCAGTTGGTTTAATTTTCGCAGGGTGCCATGGTGATGCCGGCATGACCTCATGGTTTATTTTAGTCGGATGAGCCAGCACGATGAAGAGCCTGTGTTTGCTCAGCTGGCTCTGCTCCTTCCAGGACACCCCGGTGACCTGGGGGCTCAACCTCTGCTCCCAAGGTGGGCACCTGCAGGTAGGAACTGGAGCCTTTCACCCATCCTTAATGAAGTTGCATCTCTTCCCTGCTGATGGACGATCAATTCTCCTCTTGGAAAGCTTTGCTGAAAGTGGTTTGGGGTTTGGTTTGGCTTTCCGAGCTGATGAAAAGGATTTAATTCTCTCTTTTGGAAGTCTGTGCCTTCCTACTACGAGCCAGGAAGCTACAAACCCAATGGCATCCACATAAAGACTGGGAAAACATCTCTGTGGCAAGCTGAAGGCTTGGGCAGGAAAATATGAGCCACATTTACGTAATAATTATAACTCACACTCGCACAGAACCTTTCAGCAGGGGATTAAAAAGCACTTTGCGAACATTATCGACCACAACTCTGCTCTGAGGTAGGTACGATTCCTCCTTTCTCTGCAGGAGGAGAGAGGTGATTTTCCAGCCCAGGTTTTGAAGAGGCAGCCAGCACATTTGGGGACTTCAGTGTTGGGATGCTGAGTATGAAATCACAGGAGGTCTGATGACCCCACTGGGTTCAGGGCCTGTGTTTCGGAGGTGAGAGCTTGGGTTGGGATGATCAGAATCCTCACAAATCTGCTCTAAAATCATAGAAAATCCTGAGCTGGAAGGGACCCGCAAGGACCACAGAATCCCAGGATGGTTTGGGTTGGAAAAAGCCTTAAAGCTCATCCTGTTCCATTTGAGCAGGGACACCTCCCACTATCCCAGGGTGCTCCAAGCCCTGTCCAGCCTGGCCCTGGACATTTCCAGGGATGCAGCTGGACAACTTCACGGGAATCAGGTCCAAGTCCTATCCCTGCACAGTACAGCCCCAAAAATCCCACCTCATGTCTGCTCTGAGAAAGTCAGCTATGGGGCTCACGCACCCAAAAGCAGTGGCCACTTTTACCAATAAAAACCAATAAAAGCTGAGATGAGAGTCCAGGAGTTGTAATTACCAAAGCTTTGGAATAAACGCACTATTTCAGCATTATTAATGCGCGAGCTAGGAGAAAAATAACATGGTTTTTATCACTCTTCATGCTTTAGGGAATAACCAGATGTACCATGGAGCACAGTTCATTCCATCCTCGCTAATTTCTGAGTTTGCAAGTAAGATTAATAGGTTTTTGCTCTCCCCACAAAATTTAACTACAGGATTGAAGGATACCAAGCCACACTGGAGACAAAAGGAATTTGGGATCAACTCACAATGCTGAGATCACCTCTTTCCTCTCCCCTCACAAATAGGGCATATTCAGGATGAGGGAGAAACCAGGAGCTGCCAACACGAGAGGCAGGAGTTGTGACAGCTCTCCCTGGAGCCACAGTCACACCCTGGCATAGGGCTTGGAAAAAATCCATTACAGGCCCTGGAGAAGGAATGTTTCTTGGAAACATTGAAAGGCTGTGGGAAAACTGACCTGTAGGAAGGGAGGAGAGGTGACCCTGAGCTGGCTGCAAGGGTTAATTCACTAAACCTGCTCCCAATGCAAACATGTACAGGGCTCAATTACTCTACCCACGTTTTAAAAGGACTGTAAAACATATATTGCATTGGCAAGACAGTCAAAAGCACCCCTGGGATGTGTGCTCTGCACTGCTTACAGAGGCTTTGCTTGAGGTGATTTTTATTTTTTGGTTGGGTTTGGTTTGCTTTTTGCTTATCCAATCCATCTGCAGGGTTGTGAGGTATGTGCATAAGCTCTGGGAGATTAAAGAGCTTCTATCTAAGTGCTCTGCTGACATAAACAGATCACAGTGGACCAAGGGTATCAAATTCCAAAATATCTGAGGATCTGTCTCTCACTGATCGCCAGCACGGCGCACGCTCCTGCATCAAGGCATGGACTCCCAAATCACCGCTGCTTTCTGAAGTTTTGCTCTGGACCACTCCAGCCTCAGTGGTTTTCCCCCATCTCAGCCCAACTGCTCCTCAGGCATGCGAAGTAGCCTTAAAATGTGGCTGCGTTCAGAGAAGAAACTGCATAAAAGTGACACCTCATCACCACAGACGTCTTCCCCGCGTGTTCCCGGTGAGTCAGGCTCGCTTACGGAGCAGAAACACAAACACATGTTTTTACTCCTCTGAGCAGCACGGTGCCAGTGCAGCTCGGGAAAAGCCCAGGAGGGTCTCCCTTAGCTCGTGTTGTCATCACAAAACAACCAGCCCCGCAGTCCACATGGCAACAAAACAGCTCCTTCCCACACAACACCCTCTGCTCTGACCGATTTCTTCTGCAGGTAGGGGAACAGAGGCTCCAGGGGCCAGGAGGGTTTTTTAAGATGAAGAATGGACTGATGAAAGTGTTTTTCATGACATTCAAATGCTGGTGGCTGCAGCAATAGGGGTTGCAAAGCTTCAGATGTTCGTGGTTCAGGGCATGGCTGCTCTAGGTTTAATTTCACTGCATGAGGCTAAGCAGGAATAACATGCAAAGAGGCCTGATTAACTGTAGGAGCAGCTTTAATTGCCATCTGAGAGGGGAAACTGAGGCAGGAGCTCATGATGAGCAGACACCCAGTGTAATTTAAAAATAAATCGAGGGCTCGATGCACAGAAGCACTGAGTGATGTCAAATTACAACCCTAAAATTTTACACAGGGGATTCTGCTCGAGCAGAGGATGCGACTGCTTCAATTCAGGTGAGACAGAAACACAAGGAGCCTCACAGCCCACATCCCCTGACAAAGCCATGCTCTGTGAGGAATTAAACAAGCTCTGGTGCTCTCTCACATGAGAGAGTTAATGGTGACAGAAACCAACGTGAGGTTCCCATCTCCTCAGGAACTTTCAAAAGGGCTCTCTGGGTAAAGCACAGCACCAAACCCCAGTTTTTGTAATAAAACACCTAATCCAGCCTTAGCCCACACCACAGAAAGCAGACTCGCACACATGGCCCGTGGTGAGGCTGGGAGAGCTGTGAGAGAAACTCAAATTGGGACCAGAGCAACCCAGGTGTTCTCAGACCTGTCTGTAACACAGCCCAGGGCTGAGCCCGCACTCCAGCCCCAGGAATTGCTGCCCATGTTCACACTGCAGGTCACAGCCAAACAGGGGAGATTCTCACCCCTGGGAGTGTCCAAAGCCAGGCTGGACAGGGCTTGGAGCACCCTGGGATAGTGGAAGGTGTCCCTGCCATGATTCTACAATTCTGAGATGCCCTCTGCTCGAGTTGAACTGAGTCACACGAGCTTAGTCATCCCTAAAATCCATCCAAAGTGTCTGTTTCACTGCTCAGATGGTTTTATCTTATAGTGCCAGGAACTACAACATCCTGGAAAAAGTCTTGAGAAAGAAGTTTTGCTTCAGAAAAAAAAACTTTGGACTTGCAAAACCTGACAAAACAAGCCCAGTTCAGCGACAAGAGCATCCCCAGCTCTGCTGAAAACAAGCCTTTGAGTCACTGAATCGCTTTTAACAACCACACCTGACCTCGGGGGGTGGGGAAAGCAGCCCTGGTGCCCCCAAAACCCGGGGGGAAGGCTCCAAGCACAGTCCTGCCTTCCAGAGCATCACTGAAAAGCAAGGCAGGGCCAGGGGCAGGCAGTTTTTCAGGCTGAAAATGACTGCATTTCGAACTCAGAGACTCTTCTGACCTACACTTCACCCACCATGTGTTGCTTTTCCTAATTTCGTGCCCCCTCCTCTTGCCAGAGGGTGGGCACACACTGCCCGAGCTCTGATCAGGCATTGGCATCTCTGCGGTGCATTCCAGCCAAAAATGGCACACAGGGCACAAGCTCTGATTAGGAAAAGCTGTTTTGCAATGAAATGCAGTTACAGGACAGCTGGTGGATTCTGCCAGGAAGAGTTTATGTTGTGCCTTTTTTTTTTTTTCAAAACTAAACTGAAGTAGAAAAGCATGTGATTTTTATTGCTGGTGAAAGGTGCTGGATTTGTACTCAAAGGAAGGCCAGGATTGTGAAATGAGCTGGGGAGAACTCATTGCCTTATCTGATCAACTTTTGAAGTATCCTGACTTTCTTCACATCCACATCACAGCAGCAAGAACTCAGAAATACCATTTTAAAGGATTTTCCATTCGCTTCTGACCGTAAATCAGAATACCTGACCTAAGAATCATCAAAATTCAAGTGTTCATATTTCTCCCCTATGATTTTTCAGTAGAAAAACCTCAGTTTCCTACAGGAATTTTCAAGGACAGAAAAACATTTAACCAAAATCCCTCTAGAAGAGATTAGTAACCAGTATGGTAAGCAAACCTCAGCAGGGGTTGGGTCTTAATTTTCCATCTGCAGATGAGGAACATGAGGAACAACTCACCCTTGGCTTAGATTGTTTTCCCACCTCTGGTGGTGTAACAGTTGTGGGATTATCCCAGAAGCTCTTAAAAAAAGCTGTCTGGGTTTAAACACCCACCACCCAACTAGTAAAAACACATCAGCTAATCCAGAGTTTTGGAGAAATGGGGAAAAAAAGGGTATTTGTGCTCTGATAGTGGAAGAGGAGATGACTGAGAAGGAGGTGGGGTAAAGAAACTTTAAATCTAACTCCCCATCACCGACTTTGGACCAAGCATTGGCAACAACAGCTGCAGCTGACAGCTCTGACTAACCACAGAATCCTGGAATGGTTTGGGTTGGAAGGGACCTTAAAGATCATCCAGTTCCACCCCATCCATGGGCAGGGACACCTTCCACTGTCCCAGGGTGTTCCAAGCCCTGTCCAGCCTGGCCTTGGGCACTGCCAGGGATCCAGGGGCAGCCCCAGCTGCTCTGGGCACCCTGGGCCAGGGCCTGCCCACCCTCCCAGGGAACAATTCCTTCCCAAAATCCCATCCATCCCTGCCCTCTGGCAGTGGGAATCCATTCCCTGTGTCCTGTCCCTCCAGGCCCCTGTCCAAGATCATGGCATTTCCCTTGCCCTTCTATCACAGAGGGAAAGCACATCTAAGCAAAGAAGAATCCTGTTCCGTGGGAAAGAAAACAAAAACCGTTGTGCTGCTCTCAGCACAAGCCCTGCCCGTCCCCACGGCGGGGTCTCTGCTGTCCCTTCTCCTCACCCCGCGCCTCACTCGCCCCGCGAGCGCGGAGCCAGCGCGGGGATCTGCGGTTTCAAAGCGAACTCAGAGCTTTTACACCACCAGACAACGTTCTCACCATCATTCACCTTGGCCAGGGAAGGACTCTCATGCTTGATTCATTTTGTTCAGGGGACAGGCAGTGGATTCTGGGCTGCAGCGCTGTCGGGACACGGGATGGGAACCGTCAGTGCTGAGCCCGTGAGCGAGGCTCACCAGGGCAGTCCCCAGAACGGCTGAACCCTCCCCAAAGTGCAGCTGGGTGCACCAAAGCTTTGCTGCTGCCCCACTGCTGTGAAAAATAGGGCTGGGAAAGGGTTCAGGCAGTGCTAGGATCCAATGGTTCCAAAGAACTCCAATCACACAATCACTTCCCCGATCATGTACAAAAACAATCATTTTGGAAAAGCCTCCTGTGAGTACATACACTCATTTACACTCTGTTGTTATTATTATACATGTTATTCTCCATTGGTGATGAAATCCATATGTCTGCTTTTCCCCTTCGTTCTTTCTACATTACTATCTGAACCTTTGATTTATTTCCTGGCTTTCCAATTTGATTATTCAGAGCCATAGAGGAGGGAAAACATGATACTGGAGGCCCAGAGACAAAGTCATAAGCAAAAACAAAGGGGAAAAAAAAAAGAAAAAGACCACAGTGCCAAGTATCACACATCTGTAGTGTCTCTCAGCAGAGGTGGGGAAAAACATGGAGCTGTTCTCCGAAATGAAGCAGACGGGGATTTATTGGGAAAGCTGCAGCAAACTAAACTTCTTGGGCAAGGGTTAAGAAACTAAGGACCCGATCTTATAAACACTAAAGCACATACTTAACTCGATTTTGACATCAAAGCTGCCTCACGTGAGTAAAGTCGTGCAGCATGTGTTTGCAGGGCACGAGGGGTTAGGGTTTCAGTCATAAAAGCCTGAGAAGGCTGGGACAGAGAGGCAAACAAGCAAGGATTAAAAATAACCAAAAGAGAGAAAGCTGGCAAGGAACTCTTGGCAGCTAAAATAATAATAGTAAAAACCCCACAGAAATTAAAACATTGTTAACATTCTATAGGCGAGGGATCCTCGATCTGTTTGTTTGAGATGGGCTGGCTGTTGGGACCTTTGTTCTCTACCACAGACATGGGATCTTTGGCCTCTTCCTGCATGTCCAAAGCCTTGGGGATGAGAAAACAGCTTTATTTGCTTGAAACTTCTCACCCGAACAAGAGAGGCTGCAGAGCAGGGTGACTGCAGGATTGGCAGCATCTTCCCAGGGGGATCTCCTGTTTCTCAGTGCTCTAACCCTGCCTGATGCCAGATGCAGACAGAGCAAAATGCAGTTTAATTTAATGATATAATGATAAATAAGTTTAATGACTTATCTACCGGTCCTATTCCTTTTGCATCGCTGTGAAAGCACCTGCATGATCCCGTTTTGATCCCTTGATCACATCAGCCCATTCCCAGGAACCTCAGCCTCGGGAAACACATCCACTGCAGCACAGAGCAGATCGACCTTCAATATTCCCACAGGTACCACCTCGCCCTTTGAGGGGCCAGTTGTTGCCATCTAGAAAACCTCAAGGGAAAAAACAGGCTGTAGAAGGTTTACTGTGGTTCCAAATTGTATTTTTTAATGGTGGATTTCCCCCTCCTTTTCCCAGGCAGCGAGGAAAGGCCTCACCCGTCATTGCCCTTGTTCACCTTCTGCCAGCTCAGACCAAGAGCAGCACTTGGAAACATCAAGCTCAAGCTGGAAAAACTTAGAGACAGCAAAAAAAGTGAGGAAAAAACCCACTTACCCACGACTTGCAAGTTTCCTGTGGGAAAATTAGGATTTTTTTGGTGGAAGGCTGTCAAAAAAGGGATTTTTCCCATAACATACTTTCTTTCAAGGGAAATGCTGGAGTTGCAGCCAGTTCTATTCTAAAGCTCTTTGGTTTCCAGTATTAGGCTGGGAATATAATAAAAATAAGCTTCTTTGGAAGAGTGCTGGTATTTCTAACTCCTAACAGAGCTGATTTTAGGACCAGCATGAAGAGCGATCAGTAGTGTCTCAAAAACTGTCAATGGGAGACAGAGCAGCACTGATTAAAAGTGTCAGCAGGAGCTTTGGAGAACAGTTCAGCTCCCGTTCCCTTCCCCAAGCAATTTCCTTCGCCATATTTCTCGGAGACAAATTATTAATTACTCTCCGAGAGAAGAGCGAGCCTTCATGGTGTCTTTGCTGTTCAACGTCCACGTCAGGTGTGGTCTGCCAGACTTCGGCTGAGGAGCTTGATCCCTCCTTCAGCCACCTATTCCTCCCTTGGCTCAGCTATAAACACCTATCCCGCACCAGATGTCCAAAACCCAGCTCTGATACGCGAAGTTTCTCTCGAGGGAAGCGCTGGGAGCTGCTCACTGTTCTGGCTGCTGGAGAATCCCCCTCTCCTCGTTCCTTGCCCTTCTGGCAGGTGGCTGTGAGGTCCCACCAGCTCCACGTTGGGCTGGGAGGGGTCTCTGGAGCCCCCCTGGAGGCAGATGGGCAGGAGAGGCAGGTTCTGCTGGGTAGCACACACCAAAAATTGTTTTTTCTGGGCCTCGCTCTTCCATCAACTCATCCTGGACAAGGCAGCAAGTGCCATTTTTAATATTGCAGGCACTTCAGGGATAAAGCACTCACAGCTCAGACTAAAGGCCATTTCCATGGCGTTTTCCAGTCCTTTCCATGGCTCCCACTGGAAGAGAGCAGCAAACCAGGAGAGTAGGGATTGACAAGAGATTCTCACTTCCTATACTTTAAGGAGTCCCATCACTGTGTTAGGGGCTTCACCAACTGGTTTAGAAGTTCCTCCCCACATTCAGTCCCTGAAAATCAAAGACGACTCCCGTGAGTAAAGTTACGGAGCCTGCGCTTGCTCGGTACAGAAATAAAAGCGGAAGAAAGCAAAACGAAATTTGCGGCCGCAAAAAGAAAGGAGGGCTTTCTTAGAGTTGTTTCCCTGGTATGGCTGAAGTGACAATCCCACAGCACTGCATTCCAGTAAAACCCACGGCACGTTTGCTGGAGCAGCTGATCTCAGGCAGCTGACACGAAGGGACTAAAAGAGCACAAACTGCAAAAAACAAGGAATGTGGGGCATTTTTATCCCCAGCTTCTTTCAGCAAGCATTAACCTCCTTCCTCCACTCTTGAGCTGTCTGGGTTTCCAGCATTTGGTGCCACATCCTGCACTCAGGATTGGCAGGAGGGTGACAGAAGCCTGCAGCCCTCATCTTCACAAAGCACTGCAGAGGGATCATGTCACGGCCAATTCCTCCCCCCACACCTACCCCTCATTATTACAAGAAAACTAAATCACCCTGGAACGGGAAAAGTCTTTTTTCTGTCTCGAGATTGTCTCCACTTACAATCTCTGGCGTAACATTAAACCTCTCTCCAGTAACACAAGCCCCACTGGGCATCTGATCTCAGCAGCCAAGAACTGTCCTCCCCGAGCCACGGAAGTGCCAGCAGACAGAAATCCAGGACCCAGAGCGGGACAGGGAGGCTACCTTGTGTTCTGATAAGACCCAGCAGAAGGAAGACAGAGCCTCGGGGGTTTTCAAGAGTGGCTGAAGCCTTACAGCTGGATGAGACCAAGCACAAGGCTTGGGCCTGAGGAGCTATTGCAAGAGAAAACAGCTTTCCTTGGAGACCCCGTCTGGGCCAGTAAACAGTAACCTGAGAGGGGCTGTGGTTGCTGAGGGATGCCAGATAACACCCTCACACCGTCACCAGGACCTCGACCCACCCTTCCCCAATCACTTTCCCAGAAATTCAACCTTTTTCCAGGCTTTGCTTTGTTTTTTTGCAGAAAAGCTTGTTTGCTGTCGTCCTGCAGAGAGATGGTTACAAACACACTTCTGCACCCACACTGATGACCACGTTCCCTCTGCTCCTGCATCAGCCACGGCCTTTCCCAGGTTCCCAAAAGAAGCCCTGCAGCACCCCTTAACTCAACAGCTGCAGGTACGGAGCAGATGCTACCAGGAGAATTCACATTCACCAGCCTTCACCAAGGGAAGAACTGCAACTAAAGGGACTCCTCATCCCTGGAAGTGCTCAAGGCCAGGCTGGATGGGGCTTAGAGCAGCCTGGTCTGCAGCAAGGTGTCCCTGCCCACGGCAGGAAGTTGGAACAAACTAATCTTTAATGTCCTTCTGACCTATTGTGTGATTTTATGATTCTACCAAGACAAGCTCGGGATAAACACAGGGAACCTATTTGCAAATCTATTTGCCTCCCATCAC
Organism: Pardalotus punctatus; assembly: GCA_013400915.1. Taxonomy (NCBI): domain Eukaryota; kingdom Metazoa; phylum Chordata; class Aves; order Passeriformes; family Pardalotidae; genus Pardalotus; species Pardalotus punctatus. The sequence goes on from VZTX01023079.1 coordinate 20,166, forward strand.
AATGCAGAGACATAAGCAGACACCAGTGACCTCAACTCCCAGCCCTGAGGTCTGTCCAGCCTGGGAATACCACTCATTTTGCCTGTTCCATGGCTTCTTGCCACAAATAAAAGTGATCGTGCTTCAGGGGCTGCGCTTTCTTCCCATAGCCGAGCTGCCTCTGCACATTCCCAAACAAAGCATTACACTATGTGAAAAGAAGGCACAAGCCCTGCAAAGCCCATCCTGCTGGCTAAGACAGGAAATATCTCCCATCATCTCAGCTAATCCTCCACCAATACAATGAGAAATGATGTCCAACAGCCGCCAAAAGATTATTAAGCGAAGAACAACACACTGCGCCGCCCATCGTGACAGAGCCAAAGGCAATAAAGGGGAAATACAAACTGCAGCCAGTGGCTGGAAGGAGGAGGGGGCCAGGAGGAGCAGCAAACAGCAGGCAGTGCCTTCAGCAAAGCCCCAGGGCTGGAGCACATGTGGAACCATGGAACAGGATGGTTTGGTTTTGAGGGGACCTTAAAGATCACCCAGTGCCGCTCCCTGCCATGGCAGGGACACCTCCCACTGTCCCAGGGTGCTCCGAGCCCTGTCCAGCCTGGCCTTGGGCACTGCCAGGGATGGGGATCCAGAACCCAGGTGGATCCAGGATGTAACAGCTTCCCCTCAGCTCCTCAGGAGCCCCCAGGATTGGTTTTGCTGTACAGCACATCTGTTTGGCCATAGCAAAAGCACAAACAGGCCAGGGGTTGAGTTTATGGCACCCCCCAAAAGCTGCCCCCAGAGCTTCTCAGAACTTCTCAGAACAGGACACCTCCGTGGCAAGGTCTGACCTGTGCATCCAACCACAGAAATTCGCTTCTGTTCCCCTTCTATCAGCACATTCAACTCACAGAGGGGCTTCAGCTGCAAATACGTGACCAGAAAAGCCGTCTGCAAACGCCTGGGTGACAGCACTCAGCAAGCTGCTGCTGCTGAGATGTTTCAGCACCAGGAGATACAGAGTTTTTGATTACCTGTGATAATCACAGAATCCCAGAACGGTTTGAGTAAGAGCGGACCTTAAAATTCATCTTATCCCATCCCCTGCCATGGCAGGGACACCTCCTGCTGTCCCACATTGCTCCAAACCCCGTCCAACCTGGCCTTGGACACTCCCAGGGATCCAGGGGCAGCCCCAGCTTCTCTGGGCACCCTGAGCCAGGGCCTGCCCACCCTCACAGGGAGGAATTTCTTCCCTATATCTAACCTAAATTTCCTTTCTTTTAGTTTGAACCCATTAGTCCCTGTCCTATCACTAAATTTCCTGATGAAATAATCACACATAAATAACAATCACACATAAACCAGCATAAGCATTCCAGCTATTTCTAGCAATGAGGCATTTGGATGCTTGGGATAAAATTCTTGCAGTATCTCCCTATAGCTCTTCTCCCTGGTGCTCCAGAAAGTCTGTGAAATTAAACACAGCATTTGGAGGGGCAGCACTGAGGGAAACTTGGCACCTGCTTCAATACCAGCCTCCAAAATGCAGTTCCCAGGTTGAATAACTTGTTTTTAAAGGCAGCATTCCTCGAGATATTTTTGTGTTTTTTAACAAGTGCATTTAAGGCGAATGGATCTGCAGAAGCAGCGGAGATGAGGCTCCTTCCCTTTGATCCCTCTTGGAGGAGGTCTCCCAATTTTAGTGAAAGAGCTCAGCTATGCTGCTGACGGAGGAAATCTTCATTTGGGGGATTTATCCAAAATTATCCCCCCCCCCCCAGAAGGTTTAAACTTGATTTATTTATTTTCATACGACATAACCCACCTAATCCAGTTCTTGAATTCCCATTTTCAGTTAAAAGCAGAGCTTTGAGGTTTCATATAGAGAACACCCCTATTATCATCAAGTCCACCCTTAACCATTCAGATCCTCCATTCACCTGATCTCCACATCTTGCTCCACCCTCCCTAACAAACCTTGCCCAGCACCTGCCCCCTCTCCCACCCTCACAGCCGAGGAGATTCCTCAGCTGACAGTGCCAAGAGATGCCACTTCAGAGCTGGACTTGCTGATCCTTGTGGGTCCCTTCCAACCCAGAATATTCTGTGAAATCCTGAGGTGCTCCTGCCTCAACCACCTGCAGAGCTCCTAAGGACGAGGAAAATTTAAAAAAAACCCCACTTTTATTTTTTTTCAGCCTACAGCATGCAGACACCCCACACCTAAAAATTCATCAACACTTCAATAACTGCTGGTTTGCACTTCTCTTCCTGCTGGCAGCAATTCTCCCCCGGCCACAGAAGAGAGGCGTGTTCAGCTGGAGCTGGGCTCTGTCCTTTGCCAAATCCTGACAGATGAAGCCAGGCTTAATCCTCTGTATAAACAAAGGCCTGGGAAACAAACATAATTGGGTTTAATTTGTTGTTTGCTCACATTTTTGATAATGACCGCGGAGATGCTGGCACCCTGCAGAGCACAGTCTCTCCTTGGTGAGCTTTTTATGGCTCTCAGTTACACGCAGGGATTTTAACTGATCTCCTCCCTTCAGGGAAACTCTGCTTTTGTGGGCTGGAACATCCTGCCCCAGCCTGCCTCCAGCACCTCCAGCTGCGAACACCGACATGGATCAGTGTGGGGTCAGCTCAGAAATTCTGGTCAGTGGAATCTGCCTGAACCCACACGAGATGTAAACACCTAAATCTCAGCTGGCTTCCCCAGCAATCCTCACCCAACTAGACGATAAGGCAAACCAGCATATTCCATGATTCCATTTGTACTCCATATTCCATCCCATTTTGCAGTCAGAAGGACCTGAGGAGATTCAGGGATCAATTGTTGTGGAGCACAATAAAAGCCTAGCTCTCAATTTCAGCTCCTGTCGAGTCAGGTTGGAGTTCCACGTCACCCAAAATTTGGTTGTTTCCTTACAGTTCAGCAGAAGACAGGAATACATAACAAAGTTTGTGACTGTGGCACCACAATTATGCTAATAATGACAATAATAGAGGATGTTCCCTCCCAGGAAGCTCGGAGTCTGGCGAAGCAGCCAGACAGGACTGGAGCAAAGGATTATCGTTATCACTGGTTCCTGTGACTCAGAGGGGCTCACCCAGAAGTCACACACGGGCTGCAACAGTGCTGGGAAGGAGTTCAGCATCCTAATTCCCACAGCCACAGCTCCCACGTGTCATACTTCAGCAGCTCCTCTCCCTGCACCTTCCCCACCACTGGGACCATCCAGGTTTGGAGACCAAAGCTATCTGTTGGAGGGAAGAGTCCTGCAGCCACTCACGTTATCATCACATCCTCCAGTTCCATAAACCCCCAAGACTCTGACAACAAAGTCTGGTTTGTGACAACTCCCAGCTCAGACTTCTGAATTTCTGCACAGAGGACACTGCAAATCGTTCTACAGCACATCGTTAAAATCCTCCGGGGACACTCAAGTGGTTACACCAAAGCTGAAACACACAACACATTCCAGAAAAGGTGCTTTCCTTTAACATTAAAATCCTTGCAGCAGAATGACTTAGCCCAGCCTTTGGGTATTATATTCCTGCTTTGCCAAATTTCCCACATGAGTAACAGGGGAGGTGGCACAGAGGGAATTCACATCCTCCCTTACGACATCTGCCGCAGGCTCCAAGCTGGCAGAGCGAGGCAGAGGAGCCGATTCCCAGCTCATCTGCCCCGCAAAGACACCAGGAGCAAACTGGAGGAGATGCAAGTCCTGATGGTCTGGGTAATTTCGTGACTTGGGTCTGCTCCGAGCTCCAATCCCACTTAACCACATCCTCCTCACCTAAAAGCTGCTGTTCCAGCTAAATGGAATCATTTTCTCCGGGAAGCCTTAAGAAGAGCGCTGCTCCCAGTGGAAGTTGCTCCCTATTAAACGGTCGGAGTCACTCCGGGGTTCGCAGCACTGGAAACAATTTGCCACTTAGGAATGGCTTTTGTTCCAAAGCTGATGACTCCTCACCCCTTTCCCAGTTCAAAGCTCCCAGAGGAGTCACTGGGGAGAGGAAAGGTGCCACCGGCACCGCACACCTTTGTTATTCTCCATCCCTGCTGAAGGTACTTGTCAGTCTCAGACAGATGAATATGCACATATTGCTGATTTTGACACCTGTCTGCGCACAGACAGAACACTTAAAGATAATCCCTCATCCCAGCTTCCATGGCAGCTCCTCCCAGGGCCAGCTGACAGCACGTTAATGTGGGGCCTGAAGGCTTGAGAGCCCTGTTTATACATCCCAGCACGATCCTTGTCTTTTTATTTGCAATACAAAAACCGCAAGAGACCCAAGCCTCGGTCAGCTCCAAACCCACCCAGGCAGAGCTTTCCCCGGCCAGTGTTTCCTCCTCCTCTATTTATGCACCTGGTGATTTATGTGCAAACCCCATCCACGACAAATTACAGCCAGGGGTTTGTCCCCCACCCAGAAGGGGGGTTTCTCTCCGGGGCAGCAGCCACCTCCAAAGCTAATCCCATCCTCGGGCAGCACCCCCAGCCTGGCAGCACTGACACACGTATTCCCTCTCCTATCATCCCCAGCCTCGGGGATTATGAAACACTTTGGGTTTGAGTGGGGTTTTTTTTCCATGCCTGGCAAAATCTCACTTTATTAAGTTTGCTGCTTTGGCAGCGAACCACCAGCAACTGTTCTGTGTCTGGTTTTCTCCTGCTCACATCCACCTTTTCACAGCAGCCTCCAGACCGTGCTTCCCGAGGCAGGGAAAGGACCACAGCACAGTGCCAACAACCTGTGAGTTGAAGACGCACAACTTTACTCTTCCCCATCCTCATATCTGGTTACCCAGCAGGAAAGGCAATTAAATTATCCTGCTGAGAATAAATCACCAGAAGTAGCCACTATTCCCTGACATTGACTTGTTTTCTTCTGTGTCATAGCAAGTACTTAAGTAAATACCGGGCAAAAAACGACATTATTCAAGGATTCAATTTCAAAAGAGTTTCTGGAGCCGTCACAAGTAACACAGGTCACAGGGGTAGAGTTTCTTTGCTTTGACACATGTTTATTTGCAACATGTTCACAGAGAAGCTTGATGGGAATTTAGGTATTATTTATACTGAACTTGACCAAAATTTTTAGGTCTCGATCTATTAAATGGGCTAAACCCTGAGGCAGCACATATTCAATTAATGTGGGACCAGAAAAACCAAGAGAAGCATGCATGGAAGCTTTGGAAATATTTTATTCCTGAACAGCTCACCTTTTGCATGAAAAAGCTTCAAATCTCTGCATAGGTCTGCAGAAACACGGAGCTGGCACACAGACTAATTTTAAACTGTCTGAAGCAGAGAAAAGCATAATTATAGGAAGCTGGGAGCCACCTCGGCTTATTGCTGGTGGTCTTGAGCTCCCATTCTGTGCTCAGCTGCTTCTCACCCACCAAGAACAGCAACAAAAATCTCCCCCATTGTACACAGCATTTTATTTCCAGAGATTCAGAACACGACTGTGATAAAGCAGAAGCAGCAGTGACAGAAGTGATCCAACAGCTGTTTCTCTGTCATACTTTTCCAAAACAAAGCTCATCTTTAAACAACCACCTACGTACAGAGCGCTCATCCCGCTCACCATCACACATCCGTTAATATCCTACTTCCCATTTCAAGCAGGAAACATTGAGCTGTCCAGTAACAAGAGAGACCTAAACACCCACATTGTGCCATTTTGCCCACTCCCTGTCTGTGGTCAAGGATTTCCTGCCTTCCGCTCCTGCAGCCCTTCCCAGCCTAGCCCGGGCAGAACTCCTGCTTCAGATGGGCGATGCCAGTTTTTCCACCGCTCATCCAAGCTCTTGTATCCATGTGACAGCAATTAAAGGATAACTTCCACTCACCCTCTGTTTCCCTCCTGCCTCCCTGGCTCCTTGCTCAGCCACTGTTGCTTTCTCATCCTTTTTTTCCATGTTAGCAGCATCTCATCTCTCCAAGGAGTCTCCTGGAGACCCCAGCTCAGACTGGTTTTCTCTCTGGTTACACCTCTAAGCAGAGGGGTTCTTGTGCCAGTAATGCCATGGATGTCCCTTCAGTGCCACCCCAGATGGCCTTTTCCCACTTTCTGCCTTCACCCCATCCTCATCCTGCTGTGACCCAAGGGCCCTTTCTCCAAGGGCACAGGGCCCCGATCCCACCCCAACCCGTTTCTATAGAACAAGGGGAAATGGCTTTAAACAGAAAGAAAAAAAGGTTTAGATTGGATATTAGGAGGAAATTGTGCCCTGTGAGGGTGGGCAGGCCCTGGCCCAGGGTGTCCAGAGAAGCTGTGGCTGCCCCTTGATCCCTGGAAGTGTCCAAGGCCAGGCTTGGAGCACCCTGGGACAGTGGGAGGTGTCCCTGCCATGGCAGGGGGCATCAGGATGAACTTTAAGGTTCCTTCCAAGCCAAACCATTCTGGGATTCTCTGATTTCCTGAGTGTGGACATGAATGCACTCTTTACCCTCCCACCAGGACAATCCCCCCTGCAGAAAAGCTTTCTTGCCCCTCTTTCCTTTCCTCCCTGCCCCTGGGCTGATGCTTTGCGCCACATTCCTCACCCATGGCGATGATCTCCCTGCCTGGAAACAGCAGATTTCTGCATCATTCCCTTTGGGACAAACACCTCAAATAATCCTAGAGGAACAAAAACCCCTAACAATGCTATGGACTCGACAAAAGAAATACAGCCACACTTAGCCAAGGAGAACAGGGGTATTTCCACAGCTCTGAGGTATTCCAGCCACACGAGCAGCCATGTGGGATTTGAGAGGAAGCCATGGGATTTGCTCGTATCACGCAATGATGAAACAGCTTCTAATCCAACAGTAACCAAGGAGGATGTTAAGCCACAGCTAGTAAATGAGGTCTTTTGAAATCAGCAAGCACAGAGAACTCGTATTTAAAAGGGACCTGGCCAGAGAGTGCTCTGGATCGTTAATGTTGACTTTTAATAAGTCTTTGGAACACTGAGGGCTGGAAGAAAGCTTATGTTGTGCCAGAGTTTTAAGAGGATAGAAACAGGATGACCCACATAATTATCCACCTGTGACCCTGACTCTTATCCCAGGTGAAATAATGGAACAGCTGTAAAAGAACTTCATTAATAAAGCATTAAAGGAGGGTAAGAGCAAATGCCAACAGCTTGGGTTTATAGGAAGCAGATTTGTCACTAACTTGAGGAATTGTTTTGGAGTTGAATACGTTCCCTACATTTGCAGGCTGCATGTAAAAAGAGTATGAAGTTTATACAATTTAAAGCCAACTGAGGCCTTACAAAAACCTCAGCCTTCCTATCCGTGTAGAAGGGCTACCAAAACAGTTACAGAATCCCAGCAAGGCAAGAAATCATGGGGCAAGCGATCCTTGAGTGTCCGTGTGCTGCAGGAAGGCACAGTTGGACGGGCAAAGGGAAAGGAGCAGCCAGGGCAGGAATTTCCCTGGTGTGGAGCACAAGACATTGTCACTCCCTGCTCTGGATTTCCTTGGCTCAACACTTCCATGACTGAGAAGCCCATGGGCTTCTAATCAGCTTTGTTTTCAGTACAACCTCAACATGACATTCACAAAAAGTTCATTTATTTGAATCCAAACCCATGAACGGCAGCACAAGGATGAACACTGGGGATGGTTCCAGGTAACTCCAAAAGCTGAAACAGCAACGAGAACCAGGACAGAACATCCTGCTGGTGAGGGACCAGTAAATCCATTACACACCAGGAAGGGTTTGGGTCCTTGCCCAAGGGCAAGAAGGGAAACGCGAGGGGAAGGAGCTGCTGCTTGTGTCATCTTCCGGAATGAAGCAATGGGTTTGGGGCAGCCAAACCTCCTCATGCTTTGGAGCTCCACATTACCCAGAGGATGCACCTCAGCTCCAGCAGCATCCCTGCCCTGCCCCAGCCACAGCAGCAGCCTCTGCCTGGGAGGGCAGCAGTGACCTTCCCGAGCCAGCCAGTTTTCCAACCCAAAAATCTTCAGCCACAGCCCTGTCACCTCCTGCCTGCTCGGGAGGCCCTGCCAGCTCCAAGTGGGGTGGCAGCAAGCTGAGGAGAAAAGCCATTTTTCACTCCAAAACTGCCCGTGCTTAGCAGCGTGTGTTGGGATCACTCCCCTCTGCCAGGCAGCTGGGGCACCATGGGCATCCCAGGGACACAGAGAGGGGCTGGGAATTATTTCAAAATCCCCCAGATGGTCATTGCTGAGCCCTTATGACTTCATCTCAGTTACTGCTATGTTTTTGAGAGTCAAGAATAACATGAGTTTTTCCGTATCTTGTGGTTTTTGGAGGGTGTGAATGAATTCTCATGCTGTGAGTTATTTAGGTATCAGCAAGCCCAGCCCAGCAGCGGTGAGGCCATTGAGCAACACAAAAACCCCGTGGAGGAGATGTGGCAGGCAAAGGCTCACCAGCTGACACATCCTGAGGTCCAAAGTGTCAAGAACCACCAGGAAGAATTGCAGATACTCCTCATGGCCGTGATAAGTCCACTCAGAGATGTTGCCTAAGTTCAGAACACGTGGAAAATGACTTGAACTTCCCTTCCGACACTTGAATATAAAATGCCAAAAGACAACAGACTTGTGCCCTTCTGCACCCTCAAGAATCAAGTAATCCCCCAACCCCCTCAGAAAAACAATTTGGTGGCACGTCAACAAGAAGAGAGGTGTCACAGTGACTCCTCATCTCCGTGCTGTCCCTTCCTAAAGATGTGTCTGGGCAGGAGCTTTGAGCTGAAGGCCAGGAGTTGGAATTGATGATCCTTGTGAGTCCAACTCAGCTCACAGAGTTGCAGAACCATGGAATATCCTGATTCTCGGGAGTTCTCAGGGTTGGAAGAAGCAGGGAGGGCACAATGATTGGTGGATCTCGAAGCCTGAATGCTTCCCAAAGGCAAAATTCTACCTCTGGTGGTGAAGGCTACTTTCCTCCCCAAATACCTATTTTTAAGCGTGTGCTCCTCAGCTGTGCTAAAGGCTACAGAAAGATGTCTTTGTGGAGAGAGTCCACAGGAGGCCACGGAGCTGCTCCAGGGCTGGAGCCCCTCTGGAGGCAGCCTGGGAGAGCTGGAGGTGCTCACCTGGAGAGGAGAAGGATCCAGGGAGAGCTCAGAGCCCCTGGCAGGGCCTGAAGGGGCTCCAGGAGAGCTGGAGAGGGACTGGGGACAAGGGATGGAGGGACAGGACACAGGGAATGGCTTCCCAGTGCCAGAGGGCAGGGTTAGATGGGATATTGGGAAGAAATTCCTCCCTTTGAGGGTGGGCAGGCCCTGGCCCAGGGTGCCCAGAGCAGCTGTGGCTGCTCCTGGATCCCTGGCAGTGCCCAAGGCCAGGCTGGACAGGGCTTGGAGCAGCCTGGGATAGGTTGCCCCTGCCCATGGCAGGCAGTGGAACAAGATGAGCTTGAAGGTCATTTCTAACACAAACCATTCTGGGATGCCATGATTCTACAAAAGCCCCCCAAAACCACAAGAAAAGCCTCCATTTTACTCCCTGGCTTTTTGAACCCAGCTCCTACATGAACAAGTGCAGGAAGAACTGGAGGAGAAGGAGAGACCTCATTTAAAACTGTTCAAGGGGAAATTGCAAAAAATTACCTAAACCTTTAGGAACATATTTATATTTTGATTTCATGTAATATTACTTCCTGGTTTCCAGCACATATTCCCTGGGCGTCCCCTATCAAATATCAGGCAGTATTAAATCACTGATCCCTGATCCCCGTAGCTCTCAGAAAAACATCTGTACTAATTTGTTGGTTTTCCTTAACACGAGGGCCAGCTGAACTCCTCCAGGGCTGAGCCAAGTGAGATCGCTGACAGATGCAGAATAAAAGTGCAAAGATTTTTCCTTTATTAAAAATAAGGTTCCGCGCTCCAAGCCCTGAGCTTGCCGTTTGCCAGAGTGATGAAATGACACGCGGCAACCTTGATGCAACTCTGTTGTGGATACAAAAACAGGGCTTTACCTAATGCTGCTCCCCCAGAAAATGATCCCTGACAGCACAGCCAAACTGGGACAGGCCAACAAGGTGAGGGGTCTGGCAGGGGGAACAGCCCTTGCCTGCTGAGGGTCTCTGGGTGTCTCAAGGGGAAAGAGTTATTCCAGTTCATTGACCTGGGAACAGCAGATCTGGCACCCTGCTCCCGCTGAGGATCTCGCTGTTTTGGACAAACTTCGCTGCAGCAGCTCAGCACAAAGCAGGGAACAGGGACAGAAGTGCAGGTAAAAGCAGAATTTGTCCTTGTTGTACATGAGGTGCAGCAGCCCAAATCACCGAGGGCTGCTAGGATGAACTCCAGAGCCCCCGAGGGCCGGGGCAGCCCGGCTGGTGGGCAGTGCCCAACACTTCCCAGGCTGTGGCACACACAAGGCACACGCCACAGGTGGCCCAGGTATCCTGCAAAAGCATGCAGGAATTAAGAACAGCTTTCCTTTGGAACCAGGAGCCATTTTCCTAAGAAAAAGTTCCCTTCCAGATTCCCAAGTAAGAGCACAAGACCTTGGTTCTGGTGGGCTCTGGATGGGAACGCTCCTCTTTCGCAGACTCCACACACCTCACCCACGACGCTGGCGGTGGATCCGTGGCTGCCCTTGCATCCATGGGAGCGTTATCCCAGTGCAATCCCGCTGCCAGGGGATTCTGGCTCACAGACACACCCCGTGCCGCTGCTGGTGGCTCCCAGCGGGCATTTCCCTCCGGGAAATCCTCCCTGGGGATGACCCAGTGAGAGCGCAGAAAGTGCCACAAACCCGCATCCCTTCTGCGGCAGCCTGGGGATGAATTCCAGCCAGGGGCACTGGTCAGCCCATTGCCAGGCTGTATCTGCTTCCAATAAACTTTTATAGCCTGTCAATGCGCTGAATCCTATGCAATAAAATCGGTGTCATAAAAAAGGTCTCACAGTGCCAGTGTCTTTTTTTTTCCCTCTCTTTTTAATTTGAGGACATATGGGAGGGGCTGATTCAGAGGCCAAATTCGTAATATTTTGGGGGGAGGGCAGGGGGAGGGGAGGGAAATGACTTTAAATTACAATGGGAATTTTCAGAGCCTCCTTCTGGGGAGAGCAGCCATTTGCAAAAGTGACTTCATTTCCAGAGCTGGCTTCCCTCCCAGTATTTGAACAAGCAAGCAAAGAACAGTTCAGAAAGTAAATGGGTTTCAAGTTTGGCTTGATTGGTTTCAAATTTAACAGCCACAAGCCAGACTTTAGAATTCCAGGCAAATTTTGGGCTGGTTTGTCTTACCAGGCTGCCAGTCCTGAAGCTCAGCTCTCTGGGCAGAGATGACCCCACACAGCAGTTCCCACACAAACCCGGCACAGACAGGGAACCTGGGCAACCTCAGCTGGCAAATCCCGACATTTAACACTACAAAGCTTTTGTCTGCATTTTTACAAGGGTTAGAGTGTTTTGCATCCCTTCCCTGGGATGCTCTTTTGTGGCAGTGGTTAAGGGCCGTGTTTAGTCATCTCAAATCCCTTTCCAGTCCCTGGCCCCAGTGATATGGGCAGCAAGGGGACATTTAAGAGCAATTCAGGCTCCAGGAAAGCACCAGCTGGAGACACTGGGCCCAAGGAGACTTGAGGGCAGCAAGAGTCTCTCCATTCCCTGCTTTAAGATGCAGATAACATTGTTTTATCAATGAGCACGTTGGGAAGATAAAGAGGCTGGAGACTCTCGGATCTGCAGCCCAGTTCCCAATCCCACTGAGGGCTCTTTGGGGCAGTTTTCTCCCATTATGGCTGCTTGCAATGCCTGGGTATCAGGAAAAGCTTTCTCTGGTAGGAGCAGTGTAGTTGCAGTGTTTTAGGATTTTTCTTTCTCTCTCATGGAGAATACAGATAAACTGTACTTTCTTAATCTCTGTGTTTAGTGTTAGAGGTGTACGAGCCATAACCAATAGGTCTTTGGGGGTGGATTGTCTTTGGCCAATAGACACTTGTTTATTACTGTGTATAAAAAGAACTTCTTGTAAATAAAGTCCTCTCTTCACCATCTTGAAGCCTGTCTGCCTGACCTCTCTACCTGCTTCCACAAATCCCACGAATAACAGAAAAGCGAACCAGAGAGCAGGGCTTTGATAAAGCTCCCGAGAAAAGCTGCGAGTCAGCAGGAGGAATTCTCCCTGCTCGGACTGTCAGTCACCCCAAACTCTGCCACAAGCAATCCCTGAGCCTCGGAGGGAGCTGAAAATCGCCTGTCCCAGCGAGGGGCTGAGGGAAGGAGGTTCCCCACGCAGGGTGCAAACAGCTGGAGCTGCAGACAGATGTTCAGCACAGCGGTGACTGCTGGGGTCTCTCCTGTCAGCTTTCACTGGTGCTTCAGCAAAAATAAGTCACTAACGAGCTATGTTTAAATGATTCTTGGCAGGGAGAGCAACACTGAGGCCTTTAGGAAGAGTTGCTCTTAATTTGTCAGAATAGCAGAGCAAATTAATTGATTTGATTTCCATGCTGTTGCTGTCCCTGGGGTGGGCTGGGGGTGTGGAGGGGAAGAACTGCTTTCCAGGTCTTCCAGACGGGATGTTTGTGTCCAAGACGTGATAGAGTTCCACAGCTCCATCTCCTCAGATCACATCCTCAATTTTAAAGTGATTTTTTAAATGTTTCTGGTGAAGAGGGGGGATTGACAGCCATCAGTTTGAACAGCCACAGGAGAGAGCAGGAGAGCTGCCCTGCTCTGACACAGAGGGACTGGCTCAGTCCCTCTCTCCACTCCCAGGAGAGGGATTTGGGATGCTGGGAAGCCTCTGGTCAGACTGGCTTCCCACAGCATCCCAAACAGCAGCTCCTTGGAGAGCTCTGCCAGAAATCAAATTAAATAACAAAATCAGTGCCTGGTCTCCAGGTGGCATCACAAGAAGAGAAAGCAAAGACAAGAACCCATCCCCCAACGACAGAAACTTCACTCCAAACTTCCCATGACTTCGGGAGTTGCTCATTCCCACTTTCCTGTTTACCCAGGATGCCTCCTGCTTCTTTAGATTTCAACCTCAACTTTTGGATCTCACCCTCTGCAGCTTACAAGCTTTTTTTGCACGGCAGCAAACTACACCTCCATGCTTTTCAATCCAAAATAAGAATACATAAAGACACCAGTTGCCAGTTCCCTTTGTAAGGAGTGAGAGGTTCCTGTGAGGCCATGGCGTGGATGCAGTGAAAAGGCACTGGAAAGGCAATGGGGAGAGCAGGTTCTGGGCAATCTGGGTCTGATTCCTTCCTGTTTGACCTCAAAAAGGTCACCCTTTCCCCCTCAGCCCACATCTGCACAGAGATCACGGAATCACGGATGATGGATTGCCAGCCTGCCCCACCAAATGGTGAGAATTAACTGGTGCCTGTAAAGCATGTTGGGAGCCGGGGATGACAGGCAGTATATAACTGCAAACTCTATTATATCATTGCACCATCCCCTGGGCCAAAAATCTGCCTTTGCAGAAAAGATCCAGACACAAAATATGTTATTAAGTGAGGGTTTCTGACAGTAGTTCAGCTGCATAGAGATGTTAAATAGTAATAATAATGAAACAAAGCTCAGCATTTGAGGATGCTGTACATCTTCAAAGCACTTCACCAAAACGGTAACTGATTATACCCAAAATAAATTGCTCGCAGCTGCTGGAGATCCATGAGGTATTCAGAAGAAATGGATGGAACATCATCCATCCTGGATCATAGCGGGGGTGCACGTGCTGCAGTGTAATCAAGAGCTCAAAGGAAATAACTTGCAGGGAGTTGAGCTTTTAGTGCCCTCCTGTACACCTCAAAATAGGGTTTTTTGTCAGAGAAAACAGCGCAGGCCTGAGCTCCCCCCTCTCAGTGCAGAAAAAAATTGTGACAGAGCCAAAGCCTTTATTCAAAGCTGCATGTCATCCCGTGAAAACTCCTATTTCAACTCGATCTTAGCAGAAAGAGCCCCATGCCAGACAGCTTAAGGCATTCACGGTGCTGAGACACAACCGAGAGAACACAGATTTGGCTCTCTCGTGCTAAACACAGCAAACTCCTCCAACAGCTCCTTCCGCACTCATCTGTCTTAATTTAATGTGGATTTCACTACTGCAGTTCCACATCATGTCAAAGAGTTAAGACTGTCTCCCCCAACCAGTTCCCATCCATGACTTATAGCACATCCCAGCCCTCCTCTCCCAGCTAAAAAGCCCTTTCAGGTGCACAGCAAAAAATTTGTAGCTCCAAGTGCCAGGTAACAAACTCCCTCAAAAGAGCAGCAGGGCAGTGGCATCTAAACAAACCCGTAAGTGTTGTGTCCACAATTATCAGCTGGCTTTCCAACACTGCAGCCAGTTCCTCGGTAATGCAGGCAGCAAATCATTTAAAGATGAGCTATTTAAAAGCAGGAGCCTGGGGGGTTTGCCCAGCTCTTCTCACCTGAAGAAAGCACCACAACACATTTCTCTGCTTTGCCCTCACTTCACACACAGCCCCCTCAGGAGTGGGATTTTGCTTTGCAAGCCACATTTTAGAGAGGGGTCACTGTGTTCATGGAGTGTTTTAGGCTCTACAAGGAGGGGATCACACCATGCTACAGCTTCAGTGGGTCTGTGTGCATTATTTTAAGGAAACTTTAAACACAGCCCACATCAGTTTGAAACATGGGCTTGAGGGCACGAGCATGAAATAGGGGCTGAAATTCTCATCCCTACCTTGTGCATGGTATAAAATATCCTCAGAACCTCACACCAGCTCGAGCTGACAGGTCTGGTCTGATATCAGGGGACAGCGCTGCACTGGACAGGGGATGCTGCAAGGGGCACCGAGCATCTTGCTCAAAACCCCTTTTCAAGCAGCTCTGACATTTGGGATTTGCAGCATAAAACCCACGGCAGGCTGTCAGCAGGTTGACTTCAAGCTGGAAACACAGCTTAAAAAAGATCTGTGTGGGGCATCAGCGTGCACAGAGCTGGAAACCAGCACTGAACAGAGCTACGTGGGAGCTGCCAGGGCAGGGGTGAGCAGTGCCCAGAGCCTGGTGCTGCAGGGATGGTCAGAGGGGCGAATTTGGGGAGCTTCTTGTGGCCACCCCAAGCGCTCCAGAAGGGCCCAGGCACGGCCAAGGGAGGGGAACCAGGGGAGGGCAAAGCACACCCAGCACCTGCTCAGGCTGTCCCTGGATCCAGGCAGCTCTGTCAGCCTCTCACTTGGAAAAAAAGCCACCACTAACAGACTTTCTCCCATCCAAGGCTCTCTCCTTCCCCTCTGAGCTCATTCATGGCTCCGGCTCTGGGACAGCGGCCGGGCTGCCAAGTCCCCCCAGCCCGGCGAAGCACAGAGCAACACGATCGGGATGATGGCCGGGCCAGCTGTTGGAATCCACTGCAGGAACTGCAAACAGCCAAAGACAAAGCAGGGGAAAACAATAAACCCTCATTCCTTTGCCTGTGCCTGCACGTTGTGGTCTCATTGTTACCACCAGCCCTAAATGGCCAAGTGAGCCCTGGCCAAAATGACAGCTCATTATGGATATTTTAAAAATACTCTGGGTGGGGACTAAGGAGCCCAGGGAACAGGCAGTGGATTTTTTCACACCTAAGTGATTGTTTTGAATGCAGTTTAGGTCGATAGAAGTGACCTCCATCCTGACTGGGACCAGAGCCAGGCGACTCCAGCGTGAAGCTCCCCCCTCCGAGCATCGTCAGAGCCACACTGAGGTTTCATGGAATTACGAGAAGGTTTAGGAGCGCTCACACACATTTTTGTACAGGCTCTGCCCGACTCAGCAACCTGAACTCCGAGGCAGAATCCCCTCTCTACAAAAAAAACCCAAAAACAAACAAACAACAAAAACAAAACAAAAAACAAAACCAGAGAACCCAAACAAAAAAAAAAACAAAAAACCCAAAAACAAAAAAAACCCCACCAAACAAACAAAAAAAAAACCACAAGAAAACCCCAAAAAATTACCAGAAAAACCAAAAAACAAAACAAAACAAAACCCAAAAAATCCCCAACCCCCCCACCAAAAAAACAAGAAAAAACCCCTAAACCCCCTCTTTTTAACAACCGTTACTGTCTTCTGCAACAAACCCACCAAAGCCATTTAAAACACCATTTTGTTTAAATTAGAGCACATTAAAGCAGGGAACAATGCCCCTGTGTAAATTATAAATAAAATGTTGTCTTCCCATGGTGGCTTGCACAGCGGGCTACCAAATGTCCTCAGCTAACACCAAACATCAGCCAAGGGACGTGGAGAGGATGGAGAAGAACAGGATGTCTGCTCCCTGAATAAGTGGGGGCCAGAAACAAGAAAATTCAACAGCTCAGAAAGGAAAACGGGATTTCGGGACACAAATACCCACAGGACCCCCATTGTCAGCAGCTGGGGTTTGACTGGCTTGTTCTTCCCAACAAAACAAGGGAAGGGGAGAAAAGGGACTAAAAATGCCCAAGTGAGACACCCCTCCCCAAGATGGGGGACACAGGGCAGGCTGGGATGCCCTAAACACTGGAGATGGTGTGGTGAGAAGCTGAGGAAGAGTGGCAGCTCTCAGACAGGGAAGAACATGGTATTTTCTCAGATTGCTCATATTTTCATTGTCATATTTTCACATTTCCTGCAGCTCCACAGCCTTCCAGGCAGGTCTGCCCAGCCCCTCCGTTTCCAGCAGGCAGGACAAGGACTTGGAGCTGCCTTGAGTTTGGCGCCAGCCCCAGGGAGAATTTCGGTGTCCCCCTTTCCCTCTGCTCTGGGCAGAGCAAGGCCACGCTCCCTCCACATCCCACAGCGCCCCAGGCGAGGCACAGGAGCCTGGATTTCCCTCGGGATTTCTGGTGCCTCTGGGATGGGAAGGGGTCCAGGCTCAGATGCCACTGCACCACCACCACTGTTGCCACAGGTGCCTTGTCCCACCCTGAGCATCAGAGCATCCCCACACCTCTCTGTGCTGTGCCAGCTCCCTGGACCCTGCAGAGCCCCGACCTGGCAGCTCTGCTCACAGCACATCTGGGGAGGCAAAGCCAAGGTGATGCTTCCCTTCCCAAATGAGGGAATGAGGCTGCAAGGGCAGTAAAGCAGAGGGGATGGAGTTCTAGGCTGTGCCTGCCATCAGGACGCCTCCTGAGCTGCCTCCAGCACCATCTCCCCAGGGCATGTAAATCACATTCTGTGCAGCTCCTCCCTGGTTTCACTCCTCTTTTTGGGGCAGCACGTTAACCCCGGTGTGTGACAATCCCACACAGCCCGTTCCTAGTGTTGCACGGGGGAAAGGAAGGGTCTGCACCTCTGCTCTTCAGGAGACTCTTGGCTCCTCAGAGAAGCACTCACTGCACACGGAGTCCAGCAAATCCACGGGCTGCCACATGCTCTCAGCACATTAACAGCTGACGAGTTCATTGCTGGAGAGCCTG
The DNA here is from genome assembly GCA_013400915.1 of Pardalotus punctatus. NCBI lineage: Eukaryota > Metazoa > Chordata > Aves > Passeriformes > Pardalotidae > Pardalotus > Pardalotus punctatus. The sequence continues at coordinate 37,520 of VZTX01023079.1, forward strand.
CTCCAGCTGAACTCCTCCCTTCCTGTCCTCTGCCTTCCAGAAAGAGGGGCTCTCCCTTTGGAGAAGTCTCTCACCTACAGCAAAGGCTCTGCCTGGAGACCCAAGGGTTTGTCGGTTTTGGTGGGAACAGGAGCCACTCCAACCTCTCCCTGCAATTGCTTTTGTTCCCCAGCTTCCAGCAGAAGCCTCCTGAAGCCTGTTCCCCTCAGTCCAGCCCCAGCTCCCCATTCCAGGCTCACCCCTGCTGCCTCCAGGTGCAAGACCCAAGCATGTTCCTGCCTGAACACCACTCCTGGGCAACTGGCTCCGTTCTCTTCCATTCCTGTATCCTCAGGGGCTTTGCTGCTTGCACAGAAGACAGGACAGATGGAGAGGCTGCTGCAGCCCAGGGTGCCCTGAGGGACAGGAACAGCAGGATGAGGTAAGGCAGGAGGAAGTGGGTGCTCCGGACTGGGGGAAGGACAGCTGTGGCTGTTCCCAGGATCTGGAGGAAGTTAATTGATAAATACCAGAGCTGGACCTGAAGGGAAACTGGGCATTTACAGCCAAGAAAGCAGAGCTGCTTTAGAAGAAGCCCCGGCCTTTGTTGCACAATGTCCGTGGAAAGCACTCCCTGTACTCACAGAGCAAGAGGAGAGGAGGGAGAAGCAAACTCACACCCCCTCACTGAGCCGTGCACAGCCCGGCACAGGCCTCCAAAAAACCTTCCCACCCCCCATAAAACACCCTGTCTGACCCCAGCACTGCAGCGTGCCCGAGGAACTCGGTGGGACAATCTGCAGGATTCCAGCTTTCCCAGAGAAGTCCAAGGCACACACCATCCCATACAGCCAGAGCCCGTAACTCCCAGTGCCTGACGGCCTTTGAAACACCAGGGGAAGATCAGCAGCAATCAGGACCTCAAGCTCTCTTCACAGAACCATATTAAACACCCAGCCAACAGCACGGTAAATAAAAACCCTTCAGCTGGAAGCTTCACAACACTCGGCAACGCAGCCTTGTGCTTCTCTGGACACTTGCAGTTAAAATTCAATAAAAGAAAACTCCAGTTGGTTCCTACCACCCATAAGTTCAGCCAATCTCTACCTTACCACACAAACAGCAACTCAGACCCAGCCAGGACATCTCTGCTGTCATGTGGATGCTCTGTTACAGAAAGGACCTGGAAACAGGGAAAAAGAAAGGTCTAAAGCTTCAGAAAAATCAGGGTATAACACACTCATATCCTCCTTGCTGTTCCTCAAGCCTTTCATCTCTGAGGTCACTGCAAGCTTCTTACCACAAAAAGGACATCAAAGAGGCAAAAAGAGCCGCCCCTCTCAATCCTTCCCTGGAAAACTCAGCCTCTGCTGTGTCTGATTTATATAACCTCGTGCCCTCACACACCTGTGAGGACAGGTTAATTGGAGTCAGAGGGTCAACCCTCCTCTTCTGCAGGTGGTACAGTTTACTTTGTTAGCCCTCCTCCTCCTCCTTCTCCCTTCCCAAAGGGATGGCCCTGGGAAATGCCTTTGAGATGCACTTTAAAGCCTCTTGGTGACTGATGCCGGAAGATTTGGGAAGTTCTGTATTTTTCCACTTTATCTCAAAAACTTCACAAAGCTTAGAGAGAACATGGGGAATTACTGAGCAGGAGCCACACTCACGCACCTTAACTCACCTGTACCTCCCCAAAATGGCACATTTAAGTACCACTGATCCCTGGTGTGCCCTGCCAGGTGCAGCAGCGGGACACGGCCCTGGCTGTGTGCGTGCACACACGCACTGCACACGTGCACACCCTTGTGTGCAAACCAGCTCTGTTCCCTCTGTATTTGCCTTGGCTGCACAGCCTGCTCTCGGCAGGCCGGGCCAGCAGATATCCAGGCAAAGATAAACACCAGACAGCTGCTGGGAGCCAGAGATATTTGGTGATTAACAGCTGTGTGGAGCTACACAACAGAGACCCCCGAGCTTCGCCAGCCCTCCAGAACAGCCTGCTTCCTTTCAGATTCCTGCTTGTCAGGCGAGGGCTGGGAGAGAGCGGAGGAGATGCTGGGAAAGTCACAGGTGGGAGACCTGGAGAAGGAGAAGCCTTTCCCAGGAGAGAAGGCATTGTCCCAAAGCCCATCCCTTTTCCAGCACTCTGGCTTTGCCCAGCACCTCGTGTGCAGCCATGACTGCTGCAGGATTGTTCCAATGCTTCTTGAATCTAGGAAGGAATAGCAAAAAGCCTGTTCTCTCCTGGTTTAACATATCCAAATACTTCAGAGGAAGGTCCTGGAAGTGTTTCACTTGCAGCTCTTGGCAAATGGGCTCTTCTCTCCCAGGACAGGCATCCAGCAAGTGACAGACTTGTTCTGGAAGAGAAGCTGAGAAAAGAGGCTTTGGAATAAGAACAGGGCTGACACATGGGGAAGACAAAAAAAAAAAAATATTATTATCCCTTCATACCAAGAGGGAACAAAATCCCAGAATGGTTTGGGTTGGAAAAAGCCTTAAAGCTCATCCTGTTCCATTTGAGCAGGGACACCTTGCACTATCCCAGGCTGCTCCAAGCCCTGTCCAGCCTGGCCTTGGAACACATCTTAGGCCTTGATGCCTGATGACTGCAGCTGATCTTGTCCAAGGAGCACTGGGAAGTTCCCAGTCTGACTTTCCCAGTAGGAAAGAGAATTCTGTGGGATCCGGCAGGATTGCTGAATAGAAATTCATCCCATGCTGCAGCAGCCTGGGATGCCTTGCACACCATTCCAGAGCCAGAGTGTTTCGATGGAGAAAAGGGGCGAGAAGTGGGAAGCTGCTCACAATACGACTATAAAAACAAAGTCTAAGGATGAGTTAATAACGTGTGGCCTGAGAAAACAAACACATCTCCCCATACAGACCCTGGTTCAAATAAACTGGTGCTGTTGTCATTGAACCCCACCATCTGCATGTCTGTTTTCCACTGGGTCTGGTGCGAATTTAAAGGGACCAAAATGTGCAGAAATAGCCCCCCAACATCATCCTTTGGGACACTTGGGAGTCCAGATATGGCTGAAAGACACTATGGCTTGGACTCATCCCTGAGTCACATTTGTAGTGAGGCTGAACATACAGAGCTGCAATTCCTCAAGTTTTTATGCAGGAAAGCTTACACTGATGGCAATGCCTTCTTGTCTTTAAAATGCTGAAGATTCTAAAAGGCCAGAAAATGTGAAAAGGCCTCTGGATCTCACCTCCTTTCCCTCTTCCTTGCTCCCAGCTCTCTCCTTGCAATAGGTAAAGCTCAGACCTGAAAAACCAGGTCTACTCCTAAACCCCCGAGCTCCATGGGGGAGTGGAGACCTCCATGGGCTCAGGTTGCCCTTTCACACCTGACTGCAGCTCATCAAGGCCCAGAATCCACTAATGAAACGAGAAGAGCTCCCTCTGACAGCTGAGCTGATGGGCATCATTAGGGAATGGCCCACACAGCTTTTCATTAGCACACAGCCCAAGACTTGTTATGGCTGTTGGGGACAGACGGTGCTTCATGGCCGGGAAAAGCCATCACGGCTGGGAAAAGCCATCAAGGGCACTGGGAAAAGCCATCAAGGGAGCCAAGAAAAGCCATCAAGGGCACAGGAAAGAGTCATCAAGGGCGCTGGGAAAAAGCCATCAAGGGCACAGGAAAAAGCCATCAAGGGCAGTGGGAAAAGCCATCAAGGGCATGGGAAAAAGCCATCAAGGGCGCTGGAAAAAGCCATCACGGCCAGGAAAAGCCATCAAGGGCGATGGGAAAAAGCTATCAAGGGTGCTGGGAAAAAGCCATGAAGGGTGCCGGGAAAAGCCATCCAGGGTGCCGGGAAAAGCCATCAGGGCACTGGGAAAAAGCCACCAAGGGCGCAGGGAAAAGCCATCAAGGGCACTGGAAAAGGACATCAAGGGCACCGGAAAAAAGCCATCAAGGGTGCCAGGAAAAGCCACCAAGGGTGCCGGGAAAAGCCATCAAGGGCGCTGGGAAAAGCCATCAAGGGCGCTGGGGAAAAGCCATCAAGGGCGCTGGGGAAAAGCCATCAAGGGCGCCGGGATAAGCCATCAAGGGCACCAGGAAAACCCATCCAGGGTGCTGGGAAAAGCCATCAAGGGCACCGGGAAAAGCCATCAAGGGTGCTGGGAAAAGCCATCAAGGGCACTGGGAAAAAGCCATCACAGCTGGGAAAAAGCCATCAAGGGTGCCGGGAAAAACCATCAAGGGCGCTGGAAGAAGCCATCAAGGGCCCGGGCCTGCAGGGGAAAGCGGAGCAGAACAGCTCGGAGCACCCAGGGAGCTCTCTGTGCTCACCTGGATTCCTACCTGGCCCCCAGTGTGGGTTTTCACACGTCCTGGGTACACCCCGGCACATTCTGATTCCATTGCACGTGGCACAGCCATCATTTTTTAAACTTCTGCAGTGCCCTGGTTATTCCCCAGATGCTGGTGACTGCACTCACCAGCATCTGAGTCTTGAGGCTCTGCCTCCTTCTCTCCAGACATGCTGTGTACCCCAGAAGAGCCTGACCCTCCCTTTCCTTAGCCCAGGGCTCGTTGGTTTTGGCTGAGATTCCCTGACCGCCCTCCCTGAGTGCTGAGATGCCCCACCACAGCTGTGCCAGTGCTGGTACCAGAGGTGTCTGTACCACTTCCTCGTTTTCCTTCCCAAAAAATTAAAAATAGTTACTTACACGGCAAAACCTAAGCATACTAAGAAATACACTCATTTTCTAGGTGACAGGCAGAACAGAGTCCTCTGGGCTCCCTTCCTTCCTCTGCTTTTCTAAGCAGGACCTGCTTCTCCTGCATTTCAAACAAGATTTTGGGTTTTGTTAGTTTGATTCTGCAGCTTCAAATTTCTTCCTCCAGGGTAACGTATGCTCTTCTCGTGGCTGTTTTATAGAAGAACTTGTGATTCTAAATGGCAAAGTGAGGGAAAAGGAAGTAAACCGGTTGTTGTGCCAGAACCACTCCTGGCACTCCTCCCATTTCTATTTTCCCTTACATTATAAAGCTGGAATAAATCAAAGTGAGCAATACACTGGCGAACTGATGAAAGGGGAGCAGAATCAGCACTCTGGTCCCTTGTACTGATATAAAAAAGGTGTAGTCCCATGCAGGCAACAGTTTGCCTGAATTGCAAGTGCTGGGGATGGAGAATAGCCCTGAAGTGTTTATTAGCAGTCATAACCTTAATCAAATAACACTCAAGGATATGTAAAGAAATCTGTTCCACTGCAGCCTCCCAAGCCAAATAAAGGAGTAAATGGGACTTCTATCAAAAATCCCTTTTAAAACTCATGCACGCTGGGTTCTAAAAAAAAAAAAAAAATCTCCCTATTTCTTGGGGAACAGCCAAAGCTGCAGAGGAGCTGCCCTAGATCAAACCAGCAGCCCAGTGTGCCAGGCATTCAGCCTCTGCTGGAACCAGCTCCAGCACTGCAGAGAGGCGATGCTCCGGGAGAACCTGCCTGCTTGGGATAGGTGTGGGAGGAGGAGGGTGAAGAGGATGCTCTCCCAAAGCATCAGGCCAGGATGGATGGAGCTCTGAACAACCTGGTCTAGTGGGAGGTGTCCCTGGCCATGGCAGGGGGATGGAATGAGATGATTTTTAAGGTTCCTGCCAATCCAGACAATGCTGGGATTCCATAACCATCGGCCCTACAGGCATCTCCCAGTTCAGAGATCTCCATGTGCCCATTTCACTTTGCATGGCCCGAGCCTCATTCACTCCCTCTGCCCCATCCATGGGGCTGCTTCCATCAAGGCTCGCATTTATGTGGAATTACTTGGGGGAAAAAGAAAGGAAAGAAAAGAAACAGACTCTGTGTAATAGAGGTGCATGTAAATAATCACTGCCCTAATCCCCTCTGACAATGAAAGATATCCAACCAGAAATTGTTCGAGCCTGTAACTCAACCTGAAATTTAAGCACGAGGAAGTCGTGTCAAAAGGGGACTCGGGTTCCCATAAAAGCCTTTCTACTTCCAGACCCTGGGCCCCTTAGCCAAAAAAACAGAGCAAACTTCCAGACATAACATCTGAGAAGTGCAGGCCTCTCAAAGGGACTTGCTGGAGAGACAACCACCAGGAAAACAAGCGGAGCAGAGGAAGCCCCCGAGCCCAGATGAAGTACCTGCCATGGAATGGAGGCACGGTTTCCATCAGAGCTGCAGCAGGCGCTGGTACATTATCCCAGGAGGGAGAGAAAGCCCTCTCAGGGAAGGCATTCCAAACCAGACTGGACACAGCCCTGGGGAAAATTCATGGCTGGAGTCTGTTTCTCCTTCGGTCTTGTGCAACAGCCCTGAAGGTGATGTGTGACAGAAGAATCCAGCGTGGTGCAGGAAGAGGAGATCCTGGGCAGAGCGAGGGGGATTAGTGACCTGTTGATGGTTTCAGTTCTCTGGCTCCGTCATTTCTACCCCACTAAGGGCACACGGAGTGTGAGATTCACCAGCATGGCATGGGCAGGGCTGAAAACCCTCCTGAAAGCAGCGTTTGTCACCTGGAGAGCCATGGGAACCTCCCGTGGAGCGAGGCCTCCTCTCTGTGCGAGGAACCTGAGGTGAGCACTGCCCTTGCAGCCAGTGATGACATCAAGGACAAGCATCACGAGCCAAATTTGGGGCTACTCTTTTAGAGGGCCAGGTAATGATCCAGTTTTTGGTTTTTTGCAAAGGGAGAGAAGCCCTAGGAGGGCACAGTCTTCTCCAGGGCCAGCAGGCAGCCTGCCCCATTCCCTGTCCCCACACACCTTGCCTTGCCTGCCCCACCTCAGCAGCTCCTCATGGACTGCCAGAAGCCCCGGTCATTTTTCCAGCCACAGATCACCGAGGTCAGTCTGGGTGTTACGGTGTCCCCCCTCTCAGCAATGCCCCATGGTCCATCAGAAAGGTCCCTCGGGGGTGCAAGAAGCTGTTGTTGCTCTAGAGGAACCTCAAAGCAAGAAGAGCTGCCTCCACAGCACACCCAGGAATTTCCTCCACGGCTGAGCCACAGGACAGGGGAGTGGTGGGGATGCAGAAACTGCATCACTGAATAATCAGACCTGTTTGAGAGCAGCTCATGGAAACATGGAATGGTTTGGGTTGGAAGGGACCTTAAAGCCTGTTCCACCCCCTGCCGTGGGCAGGGACACCTTCCACTGTCCCAGGCTGCTCCAGGCCCTGTCCAGCCTGGCCCTGGACACATCTTAGGCTTCAATGCCCAATGACTGCAGCTGATCTTGTCCAAACCTGGCCTTGAACAGCTCCAGAAATGGGACAGCCACAACTTCTCTGGGCAACACGTGCCTCACCGTCCTCACCGCAGAGAACTCCCTCCTAATACCTAAATTTGATAATATCTAACTTGCCTTGGTTTCTCCCATTATTTCAAATTTTATGGACCTTCTTTAGCTTCAGACCACCCCCACCAAGGCATCAGCTTGTGCTCTCAGTGCCTTCACGGCCCCAGCTGCCTCGGCTCCGTGCTGCTCGCGTGCTGCACCCTCTGCCTGCACCAAAAGCAGCATCACCCTGATGCAAGAGGAATTCCCAGAGGAGAGTGTTTGGAAAACAGGGAGCAGCCTGTGGAGAGCAAAGCTGTTCAACTGCAGGACTCCATGGTTTCCCTGTGCCGGGAGCAGCTGGCTGCACTTCATCCCTCTTTATCCAGAGCCTCCACACACAAGATTCTGCTGGTGTTAAATTCCCACTGTGTGTGACGGGATCCCTCCAGTGATCTATGGTTTGCTTTTCTGTTGTTCGTGGGATTTGTGGAAGCAGGTAGAGAGGTCAGGCAGACAGGCTTCAAGATGGCGAAGAAGAAGGATTTATTCACAAGAAGTTCTTTTTATACACAGTAATAAACAAGTGTCTATTGGCCAAAGACAATCCACCCCCAAAGACCTATTGGTTATGGCTTGTACACCTCTAACACAAAACACAGAGATTGAGAAAGTACAGTTTATCTGTATTCTCCATGAGAGAGAAAGGAAAATCCTAAAACACTGCAACTACAGTGATCCACCAGGGAGCTCCTCTGTGCTCGTCAGGAATTTTCCAGTGGGATGGTTTCTCACTGGAAAACGCCAATACACTGAAATCAAATCCCCTTGTGGGAATGTACCAGTTTGAGGGAATCTTCCATGGGAAACGCTTCCTCAAGCCCAGGCTGGAGCTTTCCCTGGGGAAGCGTGAGCAAGGACCCCCCACACCCTCTGTCCCCATCACCTGGCAGGGCTGGCAGTCCCCAGGGATGGGAACACCCTCACCCCCAGGTCCCACTCCCAGGAGCCCTCACTGTGAGGTTCATGGCTCCACAGATGGATTTTACCCCTTACAAACGCTGTAACCTCAGGGATGCAGACCCTGCACCCTGAGGGCAGCACATTATTTCAGGACACGGGAGATGCAGGTTGGATGTGAAGCTGGCGTGTTTCTCCTCCAGATCACTGGTCCAGGGGCTTTTCCCAAGAAAAAGCAGGCAGAGCCCTGGGATCACCCTGAAGGAGGGCTGGAAATGGGCTCAAATCTGGGAGAAGCTGCCATCCGGGAGCCGGGCTCTGCCCTGCACGGAGCTTGTAGGGTGGTGTGGTGGCACAGGGGGGTTCCCGAGGGTCCCCCGGCCACGGTGGCTTTCCCTTGTCCCTCGCAGGCTCTGCGGTGGCTGAGACAACAGCACCATCTTGTGACTCCGCTCGGCCTGGGAAAGGATTTTAGGGATGACCCCGAAGCTCCCTCTCGTGGATCCGCAGCCAGCGGGTCACACCAGCCCAGATGTTCCTCTGCACGTCAAGGCCAGGCTGGGCAGGGCTTGGAGTGACCTGGGACAGTGGAAGGTGCTCCTGCCCATGGAACGAGATAAGCTTTAAGATGCCTTCCAAATTAAACTATTCTGTTATTCCGGGATCCCTTGGAGAGTTGGGAGCAGGTGTGAGGCCAAACCAAACTTTACAGCTTGCCTGCTCCCCAGAACAAAAAATTTTGGAGAAACCGCTCCTGGGCATGGCAGGACACGGCACGTTCACCCCCAAGTCCATCCAGGATCCAGGTTCTACTGAATTTGTTCCCCAAAAAAACGGGAAGAGCTTGGGTCCCTCTTGAGGTGCTCAAAGCCAAGGGAGGTGTCTCCACCTGCACCTGCAGTGCTGGGGCCCGCAGGCACTGCTCTGAGGGCAGCAGAAATTCAAGGGACACGTCTCTTGGCAGTTTAAGGTTGTTTCAGGGGGATGCTCCCTCCAAACACGCTGTTGCAGCGCTGCCTGCCAGGCTTCCCACACCTGCAGGATCAGAGCTGGAGGGGATTTACTCGTACGAAGCTGTTCCTTTTCTTTCCCACGTGATTTCTTCCCCTACTGCAACCATTTTCTAATTTCGCATCGTGATGAAATCGGGTCCTTCTGAAGTTTTCCCGCAGAAGGACCCGGAGGGCTCACGGATTGCAAAACCTCCCGGTGCCACCTTATCTGCCAGTGCTTGTGCCGCACTCCAGGCTAAACCCAGCTGCTGCCAAGCACAAGAGATGAACTTTTCTCGAGGACAATACAAGCATAAGGATCTTTTTAAAGCGTCTTAAGAGCTTTAGTTGTAGCTTTCGTTCCGTGTTTGCTACCTGAGAGAAGGACTGCAAGTCCTGTTCTCTCACACCTGGATATTTCAGGGTACCTGTTGTGTGCTCCTCTCCCTCAGCCACACAATTTTCCTCTCAAGCCACAGCAAAGAAGTGCAGATTTCACATAAACTCTCAGAACCATCACTGCTGGAAGAGACCTTCAAGATCATCGAATCCAACCACCAACCCAGCAACATCATAATCACCCCCAGACCATATCCCCAGGTGTCACATCCAGACGCCTGCGTTAACTTATTCCAATGCCTGACCACTTTTTCAGCCAAACTTTTCTCAGATATCCAGTCTGAACCTCCTCTGATGCAACTGAAAGCTGTTTCCTCTGGTTCTTTCACTTGAGACATGGCAGAAGAGCCTGACCTCACTACACCCTCCTGTCAGGGAGTTGTAGAGAGAAATGAGGAGTCCCCTGAGCCTCCTCTTCTCTGGACTGAACAGACCCAGTTTCCTCAGCTCCTCCAGAGATTTCAGTCCTGTTTCCCTCCTTCCCTCCATGCAATCTGACTTTTTCATTCCTGACCACTGTGCTGCGGAACTGTTCTCAGCCTTCCGGCCTCCTCTGCCTCCCTGGCCTTCAATGCTCCCCAGCTCCATGGAGACACTTTTCCAAAGCTGCCAGGGCCTTTCCACACTTGAGTCAAGCCTTGCCGTGTCCCTCACCACAGGTGCTGAACCTTCCAGGGAATATCCTGCCTGACGGCGTGCCAGCCTTCTTGTTGTCCACTATCGATGAGATAACGTCTCTCAAATCTGGATCTCTGACACAAGGGTGTCCAACCCCCTTTCGCTTGTGGCTGCTTTCCAAGTTCAGGACAGAAATGACCAGGAGAAATATGAGAAGTTAGTGACATTCTTGGCTTGGGAATCGTCAGCCTGGACGATGGAAAGGAATGCGATCAGAAGAGATCCCAGGGTTATTTTCAAGGCCTTGTTTTGTGATGCACTTTGGTTCCAAAGAGGCTTTTGGGCTCCAGGTGAACCTCGCCAAGTTGGGTGGAACAGGTTATTTTTGTTGATGGAGCACACTGGGACAAGAACAGCCTTTAAAAAAGAATTGTGGTGCATTGTGGCTATTTATACCTGGACTCTGTTTTCCTCAAGACAGAAGAGCCAAGGGATGCACAGGAACGCATCCTGCTTTTCCAGGCAGGTGCTGGCAGGGATACTGCCAAAACCAAACCATTGTGAGTGCCTGCCTCACAGGACAGGGGGATGTTCAGATGGTGCTTTGGAGATGCACACGAATCTGGGATAAAGCTCTTAGAACATGCAAGGATGTGTTCGAGCTGAAGCGTGTTGAGAGTGGCAGCCAGAAAAGGCAGTTTATCAGAATTCACTCGCACAGACAAAAGGAAAAGCTTAATGGAGCTTGATGGAGTGTCAGAGCGGCCTTGGTACAACAAAGGCATTTTGGATTTTGAGATAGGGATGAAGTGCAGTGCTGGGAACCACCCCCAGTCACGCCAGGAAAGCTCCAGTGTCTTCATCACTTGGCCACAAAAGGAGCAGCGAGAAGCAATCTCCATCCTCTCAGAGTTGTTCCAGCAGCGACTTCCTCTCCCAAGGCTGCACCCGGAGGGCTGTGGGAGGCAATCTGGGTGAGAAATAAGCATTCAGTTTGAGTACTGGTGTTTGGAGCACGTGCAGGCCAGTGATGAGGGAGGAATCCAAGACTTTTTGTTGGCCTAGTCAGATAAAAATCTTGCTGAAATCCCTACCGGCGCAGGAACACGTTCCTGTCGCACAGACGGATTCCTCCAGCGGCCCTGATTGTACGGGAGGCAGATAAGCACCACAGCATCTGCTGAGGAGAGGAGATTACCCAGAGCTAATGCTCTAAAAGTGGCTGCAAACACGAGCAAACTGGAGAATACTTCACAGACAGAGCATTCAGCAGCATTTTTTGCAGTAAACAAGTCACAAGAGCTCTCAGCCATCGCATGGAGGGAGCTCAGCTCTGTCTGCTGTGCCAGACTTGTGTCCTGCATCCTGTGCCAGCCAGGCACAGAGAGGATGAGCCCCTGACCTGCCCACCTGACCTCAGGCAGCCCCAGCTCACCTCCCGTGGCTCTTCCTCCCCATCCTATACTGGAGAGTGCCCGAGACACCCAGAAACGGCAGCACTTATCACACAACCCCAGAACGGGTTGAGTTGGAAAGGATCTCAAAGATGACCCTGCTGTGGGCAGGCACACCTTCCACCAGCCCAGGTAAGTGGAATTCTGGTCCTAGTGGAAGTCCAGTGGGTTTCTCCGAGGGCTCAGAGCTGCCCTTGGGGCGCTGTGCATGTCACAGCCCCACAGCAACCAAGTGAAGCTATTAAATATCAAGCACTTCCCATGAAGTTGACATTTTTAATCCCCACGCTGCCTTCTCTTTTCACACACTGGTGACTGGGGCCTTTCCCCACTGTGAGGGCTTTTCCCCCCTCGCCTTATTGCTCCCTCCCACTCGCAGTTGAGAATTAAAAGACATAATAAAGAGCCCTTGAAGCGGATGGTGGGGGGAGCGGTGTGTAAAAAAAAAAACCAGGTCCCTTGTCGGAGCCAGGGATTCATCTGCCTCTCCCCGTGGAGATGAAGAGGCCCTTTCACCCCAGCAACCAGAAGGTTGAAGCTGGATATGTGCTCACCAGCACGGCCGGGGCTGGGAGCTGCCAGCCTGGGGGCTGACGGCGGTGACATTTCTACCTCAGATTAGAGGGTACAGAGCAAAAACGCATTAGAGTTGCTGGGGAGACTGTCCCTCCATGAGGCTGCACGCTTGGGAGCGAGCTGGGGTAGCTATGAAACGAGCCCAGCGTGGCTCCCAGCCCTCTCTGCAGATTAAGGTTAATAAGAGCCTCCCCAGCCCGCCGTGCCCACCGTGCTCTCCCAGCAGAGACCAGACCGGCCCGAGGTGGGAGCCCAGCGCCTCCAATATCCCCACCCAGTGCCCCTGCTTTGTTCTCCGCTTCTGCCCAGTGATTTTCATTACAAATATCCTCTTATTATGTGCTCACGGAGGGAGAGGGAGGCGGGAGAGGGCCCACACAAAGAGAAAGAAAAGGCTGCTTGCTAGAAAACCAGTAATTACAGGGCTGGGGCTTTCCTGGAGGAGGATTCATATGGATTCGACATGGCAGTGGTTCACACGTACGGCCCCTCCGGGGGCAAGCTCCTGGTTTGATTTCATTATCAGCAAGCTGGGCTGCCAGGGGGACTTCTGCCCCGAAATGAGTTCCCAAAGAGGGACAGTTGCACTTCTTTTATTAGCTGCTTTGAAAGCAGTTTTGCTGCTGCCCCCAGAAGCCTCGGCATTTGCTGGGGCACAGGATGGGATAGCACAAGTGCCATGAGTTGGGCTGCCAGCCCAGCCTGTTGTGGCCAGTTAGGATGGGAAAATTCCTTATACAGTTCTAGAATAGCTTGGGCTGGAAGGGACCTCAAAACTCGTCCAGTTCCACCCCCTGCCATGGGCAAGGACACCTTTCACTGTCCCAGGCTGCTCCAAGCCTTGTCCAGCCTGGCCTTGAACTTCCAGGGATGGGAATCCACGTCTCTCTGGTCTATTATTTATGTGGTCACCACCTATTTTAGCAAAATGTGGTTGAACCAACCCTTCAAACATCTCCTAACCCCAGACACGTGAAGACTCCGCTGTCACAGATAAGTCAAATCTCTGTCCTTTTACAAGGGAGGTAAAACATGATCCAGGTGTCAATGGATGCAGGTAAAGTCTCACAGGAACCAAACCTGACCTTTATGTACTCACTTGTCACAGGCATTGAGGATTTTCTCCATTTCAGGCGAGGTGGGTCAGCTCAGCACCCAGAGCACGGCACTGTCGGGATGTTTGCACAGCTCTGGATCAGGTAAAAACCCCATTTTACACCTGGGTGAAACGATGCCTCAGATTAACCAGGCCAAGCCCAGGCAGGAGCTCTGAGAGACCCCAGCCTGTCCCCTCCCTGCTCCAAGAGCGTGTTAGACACCTCTCCCCTTCCCTAATGTCTCCTCGTACATTGGACACAAACCTGAAAGGGGGCCTGTTTGGGGTCACTTTACAGCATTTCTCTGGGAAATGCATCTCAGGAGCAGATTTTCACCTTCCTTGGTGCTTTGCCAACAACTCTGGGACATTTGTAGGACACCTCGCAGTGGCAGGGCTGATGACGGGACAGAAACCTAGAGGAAAGATGTTTCTGCCATTAGAGCACACACTTTTAGGCAAGTTACCTTGATCCTTTGTGGTTTTATGATGTGCACAAGACAAGGAGCAGCACATTGATCCACTCTGCAGTCTCAGAGGTGAATACAGTCATTTGATGACAAACTGTAACAAATCTGCTGTCCTGGACAGAGCCCACAGGAGCAGAAGTCACTGCATTCCCTGTAAGCTCACAAAGAACACCTACCTCTGTACTTGTAGGTGTCTGCATCCGTTATTCTTGGAACAAATGCAAACTGAAGTCTGGGTTTCAGGTAACCCCAATCTGCTACTAAAAAAATCTCAGAATGGTTTGGATTGGAAGGGACATTAAAGCTCATCCTTTTCCACCCCACTGCCACTTTCCACTGTCCCAGCTGGCTCCAAGCCCCGTCCAACCCAGCCTTGGGCACTTCCAGGGATCCAGGGGCAGCCACAGCTGCTCTGGGCACCCTGGGCCAGGGCCTGCCCACCATCACAGGGAAGAATTTCTTCCCAATATTTAATCTAATTCTATCCTTCAGCTTAAGGCCATTCCCCCTTTTCCTATCCCTACATGCCCTTGTGAAAAGACCTCCTCCAGCCTTCTTGGAAGTTCCCTCAGGTACTGGAAGGTGAGTACTGGAATTGAGTCCCAGGTTAATGGTTTGGCTCCTGATGAAGACAGGCTGACTCACAAACTCAGACCCAAGCCCAGCATTTGGTTTCCAAACACGCTGAACGTTGCTTTGCTTCTCCCTCTTAATTCCCATCATCTTTTCTTTCTCTCTTTATTTACTTCTTAATTTCCATGGGTCTTAATTTCCTGCACCCCGAGCCCCGCTGAGCTCAGGCACTGCCTACATGGGATTGCACTCCAGAGCCTTTCCCTCTTCAGGGAAAGGTCAGGGATGGAGGTTAGTGTGGCGAGAAGAAAGGCAGCAGCAGACAGACAGAGAGCTCTCATAAAGGTCTGGCTGTGAGCCTCTCTGAGAAAATGTCAGCTTGGGGAGGTTGTAACAGCTTTAATCTGCAGTACAAGGGGATTAAAAGACTCGTTCTCACAGGACAAAAGGGAACGGAGGGAGCGGAAGGAGCAGAACAAGGGGAGAATGAAGCCTGCAAGGGGAGGAAGGGAGAAAGTTAAAGAGCTCAACTCTAAAGAGCATCAGGGCTTAAAGAGCTCCGGCTTGGAGTGTAATAAATGAGAAGTGGCCTGCACAGAAAAGGGGCTTTGGCCAATGGCTTGGCTTTGCTTTTTCACACTAAGCACACACACTTCAGGCTGCTTCAGTCAAGGCAACTTGTTATGTTTGGCTTTGTTGATTTTCAGGGGCAAAGGAATAGGAGGGGGAAGCAGAAGGTTAATGAGGCTCTGCCAGATGCGACACTCAAGAGGAGCAGTGGGCACTCTGTGTTTTAAACAGTGGTTTAGGGGCTTTGATCCTCACCCCTGCTGTCCCTCAAACCCTCCTTGTCCTCGAGGGCCGGGGAAGAGTGGAGGGGCCTGGGAACAGGAAGGAAGTACGTGGAATTACGGGACGCCATCCTCAAGTACTGCTTGAGCAACCTTTTCAGCCGCTTAGCGAGGCCGGGAGATGAAGAGTGGGATTGAAAAGGGTAAGGAAAGAAGGAGACTTTAAATACTTTTCAAAAGGGGGAAAAAAAAACCCAACTCAATGCATCAGTTGCAGGAGATGTAAAAGCCAAGGAGCCAACACAGCCAAGGGAAAGCAGGCACTCCAAACCAGCTCATGGACTGCAGGACATGGGGCTCGTAGGGTGCGCCTCAAACCAAGGCAGGGCTGCTTTGCCTGATTAGCGAGGTTTGGATATGGTAAATATTCTCAAAGGCAGGAGGGCTTTTCCCCCATCAAGGACTTCTTTAGTCTTCCAAATTCACTGAAGAAATGACAGGACAGGAAGGTAAGACAGCACCCACGAGTCCTGGGTTTCTCCCATGAGCACACTCAGCAGCCTAAGGAACTCACAGAGAAAGCAAGTTTCCAGCAGCCACTGAATTAAACAGGACTGTGACATCTTCTGTCCTCTTTCATGTCACCCACCTTCCCAGCTCCACAGCCTTACAAGCCAGGAGAGATGATCCAGAACAACACCAGGCACAGCCAAATGTCTAAGGCAGCTTTTCCCTGTTTCAACAGCTCAGCACAGTGCTGGGGCCTGGCTGGTGCTCTGTGCACAAATTCTACTGGGAGGGGAAAAAAAAAAGACTTTGTAACATAATAAGCAAGTTCCAGACAGGAATTAAGAGTATAGCATATCCAGTGGAGACAGGGGCTGGAGTGGCATTAAGGTAGGAAGAATGTAATTACCTGACCTGGACTGGGGCCAGGATAATGGTATTAATTTATTTCAACAAAGCCAGAAGTGCCAACACCTGGATTTTCCATTTAAACCCTGAAGATGGCAAATCACAGCACCCTGATTTCATTCTTCCAACTTTTGTCTGGAAGGAACTGTCTTCCTGATAGGGGTGGAAAAATAACACCAACCTCGTGTGGCCACGACGGGAGAGCTCAGCCCCAGCTTCATTCGGGAAGCCCGATGCCATCCCAGTGCCATTCCCAGGGATCCCGAGGCAGTGCCTGCATCTTGCAGCACCCAGAACATCCTCCCACTCCCCAAACTCAGCCACAGGCAGCGAAGCCATGCTCGGGCACAAATTCAGCCACAGGCTTCGAGCACAGCCCGGAGATCGAGTTCGATCTGGTATTAATTATCCTGTTCTGCAGAGATAAATGCTTAATCCTCTGGCTGTTGACACTGGAAATGGCCCAATCTACCCTGGGGTGGATATTATCCCGGGGAACTTGGCTTCAGCCGTGATCCCACATCATGTGCTGTACAAATGTTCGCTGCCTTGCAGGGAATGGATTTCATAGGGTGTACGGGCTCCTTCCGTGGCATAGCTAATCCAGAAAAATACATGACCCAAGCATTCGTTGTATCAGGTTTTTCTTCCTCCCTCTTATTTTTTCTTCCTTTGACATAATATTGCAAATTTCACGTGGAATTCCTCATTTCCAGACATTCTCTGTTTCCTTACAGCTTATCAGCTTTCCTACTCTGGTACTGATAGCAAGGGAAGCTTCCTAAGCAGCGCTGCCCAAGGGATGTGGAGATGGCTCTGCACAATCCCTCCTTCCAGGGGAGTCTCTCCCCGTTTTCCAGGAGAAAGGCTGTAGTTGCAGTTTTTTAGGTTTTTCCTTTCTCTCTCATGGAGAATATAGATAAACTGTACTTTCTTAATCTCTGTGTTTTGTGTTAGAGGTGTACAAGCCATAACCAATAGGTCTTTGGGGGTGGATTGTCTTTGGCCAATAGACACTTGTTTATTACTGTGTATAAAAAGAACTTCTTGTAAATAAATCCTTCTTCTTCGCCATCTTGAAGCCTGTCTGCCTGACCTCTCTACCTGCTTCCACAAATCCCACTAACAACAGAAAAGCAAACCATAAAAGACAAATGATCCACACTGCTTCCCTGGTTTTAGACTCCCTGGAAAGCCTAAATCAAGGAGTTTGGGCCAGGGAGAAAGCAGCAACACTGATGGCAGCAGAGGTGGGAACCTGCTCCGATTCCTGACCAGGCTTTCAGGACTTTGGTCTTTCCCACGTCTGAGCAGTCCCACTGTGTGCCAGGAGGGAACAGCACTGTCCCACACCCGCTGTCACCTGCCCTGCTGCCCCAGCCACGCATTTTGTGACACCTGGGAGACTCCTGCCCCCACCTTCCGACTCACACCTGGCCTGCTCCCCACTTCTCTTCCCAAGGGCTACAGACCAAAGACAAATTTTAAACCCTGGCAGAGAAATAAGTTTGAAATAAAGTATTATTGCACACAAGTACTTGGGAGTGAAGGTTTGCTCCCCATTTAACAAAAACCAGGTTTTCCACACAGCACAATTCCACACAGACTCCGAGAGCAGCACCACAAACAGGTTGAGTACAGGAAATAGAACAGTCAGTGCATGGTGGGATTTTTTTCCCCTAAAACCACAGTTAAACAACCAAGCTCTGTCTCAACACAGGAATATTTAGCCTAGAGCGGTGCCTTGGAGCTCCACACCACTGCACTCACACACAGGAGCAATCCCAGCTCCCGGGAAGCCTCCAGTCAACTGCGGGAAACTCAGGCTGTGGGGAAGGAAATGCCTCTCCACACAGGCAGCACGTGGTGGGCTGGAGGCAGATCCCACACATCCACAAGCACCTGCAGAGGGAGAGCTGAGCACCCACCTGAGGCAGGCACTGCTCTTCACCTCATGTGACACAAGGCTGCAACTCTTTATTGACATCAAATCTGGCTGCTCTCCCCACCCGCCCTTTAGAGGTGGCTGGAGCCTTCTGCAAATTCCTTCTACAAATTCCTGCAGAAAAAAAGGAGCTTGCTGGGAATATAACACACACAGAGCGAGCTAAAGGGGTTTTTTTGTCAACCTTATTTGTTTTACCAAAGCAGTTTTTCTAGTCTTGGTCCAATGGAAATAAACTTTCAGCCCACCTGAATGCAGAAGTTTATATTTGCCACCATTGTGCTCAGTTTAATCCCAAAATTACACTGAGGCAAAGAACTCACAGTAGAAAAAAGCTGAGCTTTTTATTGGATTTGTTTTACTCCTTAACAACGAGATACAGAGAGGGGCTGTTTGCTCCTGGGCAGCTTCACTTCAGCTGTAAAGACTGTACTAACATGTCCCAAGGAGAGAACGGGAGATTGAAGCCCAGCCAGTGAGAGCATGAGAAAGGGCTCAAACCCCTGACATGTGAGACAAGAAAGGGGGTTCTGGAGGGTAAAACAACCATTTTGCAATTCAAACTCCTTAGGTCTGTTCCCAACTCCGACATTGACTGGGGAGTGCACAGAAGTAAATCTGCTTTATCTCTCTCTGCCCCAGCTCTTTGTACCTTAACAGAGAGGGGACACTGCTGCTGGTACGGCCCCAAATCACTGCTGTGCCATCCCTGCAAGCACCAGCTCCCCAGCTGGCAGTGATGACAAATTATTTCCATCAAGAGGACTCAATATTCAGTCATTGGCATAATTTCAGAGATCAGGGTTAAATGAAGGGAGAATCTGGGCTTCCTGGCAAAGGAGAAGTGTCAGTTCCTCCTTCCAGGGCCACATCCAGTGTGTGTAATTTAGACTTTTGCCCTAACCTGGAGCTGGCAATGGATAGTTTGCACTCCATGATCCTCTTCAGCAAAGCTTCTTAATATGTTCCCTGATCAATGACAGACCACGGTCCTGGAGCTCCAAACTCACACAATTAATTAGGAAGCAACAGCAAACAGGCACACCAGGAGCATCTGGGAAGCCACCAAGCACAACAGGGCTCTGCTGCATCATCTCTGGCTGACGGCTCCTTCTCCCACTCCTGACAGCCGGGGTGGGAAATGGAAGCAGGAGGGAAAAAGGAGGGAAATGGGAGCCTGGCAGTGAAAGACAAGGTGAAGGAGCTGCTCCAAGCAGGAATTTAAGGATGTATCTCATCCTGCTTCCCAACTGCTGCTTGGCCATTTGGGATTATCCCAAAGCACTCTCCACCTAAACTACTCTTAAGCTATTTAACAGACACGTCCCTTCTCCAAGCAATCTACCCTCTCTGAAGGATCCCTGCTCAGAAATGGCTCCAACACCGATGCAGAACTGCTTTGCCTCATGACATTGGATTCTGTCTGGTCTTGGGATGTCCTTAGAGCTCCCTGAAAATCTGTTTGCTGGCAGCAAGATGATCCCTCCCTGTATTTTTCACACAGCAGAAGCACAAAGCAGCTCACGCTGTGGTGTGTCCATTATTGAGCAGCTCCTTTGGAAAGAGCACAACAGGCATGCTGGAGTCACACTGCCTTCTCTCCAAACGTGCCATGGAGCATCCAGCTCCAAGCAGCAGTAGGCAGTCTCTTCCAGCCTGGTATTCCATGGTTCCATGAGATGAAACCACCTGGTACTGTAGCACGGACACTACGTGTGATCCTGCACGATTCCCTGTTGTGGAGCCTCCTCTGATCTGCAGACACCACCTTGACCAGCCACATCCAGCACTGGTCAGTCCATATTTCTGCCAGAAATCACACCAAAGCAGGTCACCAAACTGCTCTGTTGGTGCATGTTCTGACTCCTTTTGTACTCCCAGAACCTGACTGCTGAGCAACATTAGCTCACAAAACCACTCAAGTCTTGGACAGCCTGGAGAAGGAGCTGCCAAATCCACGTTCCATGTCCTGAGGAGCTTTCCAGAGCCCTGCACGGAGCTGTGGCAGCAGCAGGCCCAGAAACCCACAGCCCAGTGGCACAGCAATGCACAGCAGAGCTCAGGCACTGCTTGCAGACCCTTTGCTGTGCTCCAACCCACACACCCAGTATTCCCCCCGGGCTCCAAGGTGCTCACTCCTCTTCCAGAGCCTCCTGTGACAAGCACGTTGGTGTGGGAGCCGATTCTCTTGCTGTGTCCCACAGGGGTCAGCTCCTTTGGTCCTGTGCCTTCCAGCTGACTGTCCCAGGGACTAAAAGGTGACTCAAAGCACAATACAAGGGAATCCTAAAGTCCAGCCAAGCTACAATTCCTCCCTAGCCTGAGGAGAGTCTCTTTTCCCAGGATCACGGTGCACCCCACCTGCATCCCACTGTTTGATGGAGCAGCAGGGAGAAGCAGCTGATCTTTGTCCCTAAGGCAGGGCAGCACCTCTGACCCCTGCTCTCACCTCCCAGGTATTTGGGCAGCTGGATTCTGACTTCAGGAGCACCACCACCTCTCCACAGTCCATCCTTTCCCCATCTTCCTCCTGGTGACATGGATTGTGCAGTGCAGGAATAGGGCAGGCTGCTCAGAAAGCAGGGCCAGCACTGCACCTCCCATCACCTGTCCTGCAGAAACATTCATCAGCAAGATCCCATCACAACTCTCTCAGTGCCAGGTGCACCCCGAAGCCACAAAAGCAAATCTCCTGTGCTCTCTGCTTGTAGATGTTAGAGATGTTCAGAAAAGTGGGGCAAGACCACAGGGTTTGTGATTCCTTCTCCGACTGGTCAGACATGGTCATTCCAGGCTCTCCATCAGGTCAGCAATGGAACAGATGCTGCACAGCACCTTCAGCCCCTCACACTGGGCTTGATCCACCACCCAGCTGAAACAGAGAAGCCTGGAAGCAGCTTCATTTAGCACTGGCTGGAGAAATTCCTTACGAGAAGCTCCCAGGCACATCCAGTAAAGGCTGAAAATCCAATCATTCCATGCCTGTGGCTGCTTCTCTCCTCCACTGCTGGGGGCACCAGCCCCAGTTAAAGTGCTGGGACACCTTTGTCCGGGCCACTGCAGGCACATGGTGTGGCAGCTGCAGCCTCAGGCTCCTTGCTGGGGCCCTTCACAACCAAGAACTCCAGCAGAATGTCCAGGAGGCAGAACACCAGGTGCCTGGAATGGAGAAAAGATGAAGCTTAGGCTGGTCAGGGCACGGGAGGCAAAGCTCAGCACAAGGAAGGAGTGTTCCAATGCTGCAGGGGAGAGAGGAACAATACTGGGTCCCCAGAGGAAAAATTTTCAGGTTCAGCTTTTTTTCACTTCCCCCAAACCGGTGGGTGTTGAAGCTGCTGAGCAGCACAGAAAACACAAACCATGATTTTAACAGGATCACAGGATCACTGAAGATAGAAAAGACCTCTGAGACCATCGAGTCCAACCTGTGACCGATCCCCCCCTTGTCACCCAGAGCAGAGCACTGAGTGCCACATCCAGCTGCTCCCTGGACAGCTCAGAAGATGGGGACTCCAACACCTCCCTAGGCAGCCCCTTCCAATGTTTAACAACCCTTTCAGTGAAGAGATACCTCCTGATGTCCAGTCTGATGCTCATTTCTCTGCTTTCCATCACCAAACCCTTGTTTTCCAGACTCACAGCACTGGGAATAGACAAAAACACCCCCTACACAGACCTGCAGCTCCTCCAACACCAAACTAAACCAGGGTTTTCCTTACTCCCCTGACATCCACTAATTAACATGACTGGCTCAATAATCTGCAGCCAGACTGAGGTCCTGGACATGCAGATGCTCCCTGATATTGCAAGTCTGGAACACTAAGCTGGATGTGTTCAGTGCTCAGACCCCACCAGGGTAAAGAACACAATCACATACCTGTTTATCACAGGCTGGCTCAGCGACTCCAGCACCAGGTTCCAGCTCATCCGACACTTACTGGTCCCAAGGATTTCTTGGATCACATCTGTAAGTGTGGAGACAAAGCTTTAGGAATTGTGTACTTTCACAGGTCAGTCTTCTCCTGGTGGGTGCTGAATCAAAGCTCACAACGATGCTCTGAGCCTGGGACAGGACAGAGTGCCAGGAAAGCATTCCTGGCTAGAAGGGCACATAGCAGCAGTGCTTTTCCATTCCCAAAGGATAGTGAGGGCCCTTTACACCACATCAAGGAGTTAAAAGTTCAGACTGCACTCACATGGATTAGGCAGCAGCTGCTTTAATGCCAAAGGTCCCCGTGTCAAACTTCAAGAGAGGGAAATCCAGTGCAGCTGGGCTCGGGATTTGAGTCCAGTGGAAAAGCCAAGGGCTTTGCATGGTGACTTTTCTCACCATGGGACCCTTTGGCAGCAGGTGGGAGCAGAGCTGTCCTGAGCCCTGCCTTGGGTGAGGCAGCTCAGCAGGAGCTGTAAGCACTGAATCATGGCCTGTCTACATCCGGGAATCGCCGAGGCACACATCCCTTCCCTCCGAGCTGGGCTGCTTCCCAAATCCTTACACAAACTATCCAGAACTGGAAAACTCCGGGTTTTGCTTGCAGGAAACCATGAAACCTCAAGGGTCATGAAGGTTTCCCAGTGCCTTGGCACGAGTAGACTCCATCTCTGCATTTAACCACATTTGCAGAGATTCCAGTGCACTGGAGTGTTCCCCAGCCTTTCCTTCCCTCCTTTCCCAAGGGCTGCTGACAAGGCTCTGGGATGAACTTACTGGGCAAGATCCCCATCAGGCTCTGCAGGGCCTGCTCTGCTGTTGCCTTCTTCTGCTCCTCTGTCCTGGGGGGTTTAGGCACTGCTGGTAAAACTCCTCCGGGCCAGATGGATTCCTGGAGCAACTGGAGGTACTGGACCCAGCGCTGGGTGCAGGTCAGGTTCACCATCTGGACTTCCAGCCACCTGCAGGAACAGGGAGAGAGAGAAAGGTCAGGAAAAGCCTGGCTTGGGACCAAGTTGGGATATTTCCGCCCATCAAGAGCCCTGGAGGGGTAAATCAGCTTCCTGGGTTCATGAAGGTGCAGTTTTCATGTCTGTACACCAAAGATTTTCGTAAGTATTAAGGAGTCGAGTTCTCCATGCGCCAGAAGCAGGATATGTTCCCTGTGTTACAGGCAAACGTGGGAAAAGCAGAGGCCATAAAAAGCCTTTAATGCTAATCCCAGGAGCCCAAGTGAATCATTGGTCACTAAAGGAAGCCCAGCTCAGGGGTACAAGGGGCCTGAAGCTCCTGTTACCTCCAAGCACAGTGTGACACAGAGCTGGAGGAACTGGTGTTTAACTACAAACAACCCCCCAGAAGGACTGGAAGGACATGAGCCATGTTCTGGCAGCCTCTGCTCCTCTCATCAGTTCCTCTGCTACTAAGACAGTCAAAGATGTCCTTCCTGGAGACCAGAACACACTCCAAGGATGGCAAGCCATGAAGATCCTGATGATTCACTCTCCTCTCATCCTGCTGTCCGTGCTTTCCTGCTGTCCAGTTCTGCTCTGTCCACCAACTGCAAGCAATGAAATCACAGAATCTCCAAATGGTTTCATTTTGGGACCTTAAAGCTCATCTCACTCCACCCTGGGCAGGGACACCTACTAGGTCCAGGCTGCTCCAAGCCCTGTCCAACCCGGCCTTGAGCACTTCCAAGGATGGGGCAGCCAAAGCTTCTCTGGGCACCCTGTGCCAGGGCCTGCCCACCCTCACAGGGAAGAATTTCTTTGTTCCCATCCAAAATCCAACAGCACTGCTGATGGTCCCTCCCGCTGGGCCAGGACTGTGCCCTTTATAGAGCAACCACCTGCAAATCCCCAAATCCCTGCTCCACAAAAGGGCTCAGAGACATTTGCAGCCACACTGGGATGATGTGTCCCCACCACGCAAGAGCTGGCCAGGGACAGTTTCTACATCAACCATATGGACCCCCTTTCCCAGACATGAAATCACTGCCCATGTCACAGCAGAGGCCACAGCCCTCAGCCAGAACTTGCAGTGCCTGAAACCTTTCCCCTCAGAATGAGGAGAGGCCGTGGCTGAACCCCACAGAGGCCAACAGGACGGTTCCCTGGTTTAACAGGACGGTTCCCTGGTTTAGCAGGACAGTTCCCTGGTTTAGCAGGACAGTTCCCTGGTTTAGCAGGACAGTTCCCTGGTTTAGCAGGACAGTTCCCTGGTTTAGCAGGACAGTTCCCTGGTTTAGCAGGACAGTTCCCTGGTTTAGCAGGACAGTTCCCTGGTTTAGCAGGACAGTTCCCTGGTTTAGCAGGACAGTTCCCTGGTTTAGCAGGACAGTTCCCTGGTTTAGCAGGACAGTTCCCTGGTTTAGCAGGACAGTTCCCTGGTTTAGCAGGACAGTTCCCTGGTTTAGCAGGACAGTTCCCTGGTTTAGCAGGACAGTTCCCTGGTTTAGCAGGACAGTTCCCTGGTTTAGCAGGACAGTTCCCTGGTTTAGCAGGACAGTTCCCTGGTTTAGCAGGACAGTTCCCTGGTTTAGCAGGACAGTTCCCTGGTTTAGCAGGACAGTTCCCTGGTTTAGCAGGACAGTTCCCTGGTTTAGCAGGACAGTTCCCTGGTTTAGCAGGACAGTTCCCTGGTTTAGCAGGACAGTTCCCTGGTTTAGCAGGACAGTTCCCTGGTTTAGCAGGATGGTTCCCTGGTTTAATAGGACAGTTCCCTGGTTTAGCAGGACTCGGGGCTGCAGCACTGACAGTGCTGTTGGCCTCACTGGTGGGAGGCTCCACAGCAGGGCTGGGAGTGTCAGCACGGCGCTGGGGTAGGGAAAAGGCTGTGATTTCGCCAGTACTTCAAGATTCCCAGAGGAGAGGAGCCGGCCAGCAGGGCCAGGAGACCCGTTCCTCTTGGCAGCCAGCGTTCGTGCTTGCAATTCCGTCACCACTACGCCCCGGCAGCTCCGAGTACATCCAAGAGCCCTGCCAAGGCAAACTTTATTTAACCTGCGCTCTGCCAGACTGTCTGCATTCTTCCTGGGCGAGGCATTCCGGCCAAGGGTGGCCTTCCCCACACCACTGGGGAGTGGGGAATAGCAACACCTCAAGGGAAGCAGGGCAAAGAAAGCAGGTTGGCATCATGTGGGACAGGGCTTCGGTGTGATGATCCCTTTGTCAGCAGGAAACGAGGTGCAAACAGCAGGTCTTGAGGGATGCACTCCCAGGAATTGCCAGCTGGACATTGAAACATCTGAAAAGAAGCCTTGGTGCAGCGGTAAGGCCTGGTATGTCTCAGAGCAAGGGACACAGGTGATGTTCCTGGTGCACAGGACATGGGGAAGCGCATCCTTTCTGCTCAGCATCACCACGGAGCCAGAGAATGGATGTTGTTACAAGACAGAGCCAGAGGTGCAAACCTTCCACCTGTCTTAGAGGACAAAATGTCACATCCCAGTCCTGCCTGGGAAAAGCCATGTTGGAAACAAAATTAAAAGGGTTTTAGTCTCCAGATTAAATCAGTAGATTTTAACACTCTGGATCATGTTAAACCCTCCAGCTATTCCCAACCAAATTAAAGTGCTAAATTGTGACTTCTCTAGGGGAAAGAGTTTTCATTAACATGGTTTTTCATTAACATGGTTTTTCATTTACATGGTTTCTTACACAACCTGCTTCCCTAGCTGAGAAAACATCTGACAAGCAACAGAAGTTCAGAGACTTGGGGACAGAACTGCAAAGAGCCAACCCCCAACCCTGCACCAAGGGGGATCAGATTGAACATTGACTCCAAACTCATTACAGCAACAGCCACTTTCCAGTCATTAAAATGTTGCAGAAAGCAATGAACAAGCTTTTTTTTTTCTTAGAGACATTCCTAAAATAGCAAAAAATCAAGCAAATAGTGGGCAGAGAGAAAGCTGAACCTACAGAGCACAGCACACATTTCCAGACAGCTCAAGAGCAAGCTGAGAGCTGACAAATGCTGGAAGGCCCCACACAAACAACCTCGTGTTTCCAGCTCATGGATTTCCATAAAACACCAGAATTAGGCAACAAGGCCCCCAAGTAACACCTAGAAATGGGATCACGTGTGCACATACTGCGAGCAGGCGAGTGCTCACAGGCCTTGATTCCCAAATTGTGAAACACCGTGGATGGATTTTCTCCCTTAGCCTGGCAGCTCACTGCCTTCCCCTTTGGGAAGCAGAGGGCAGGAGCTGGGAATGGCTCCACGGGCCTTGCACAGCACAACACAAGCTCTGAGAAGCCAACTTGCCCCATCACATGGGGCTCAGACAGCTGGGGGAGAAGCACCCAAAGGCACAACGTTTACAAAGAAAGGTGAAGGAACTAAAGAGGAAAAGGGACAAGGAAGAAGAAGAAGCCAAAGCTGGGTGCAAATGGAACACAGACTAAAGCACCTAGCAGTGTGTGGAGCCGTTCCAAAGGCACTGGGAAGGTGAGAACCATCAAGACTGGTCTGTGTGGCTCTAAATCCACTCTGGGAGAGCAACTGAGGCTCTCAGGTGCTTCAAAAGAAAATCTCAGAACAGACTGACCTGTCACGAAGGGTTTTCCTCCCTCCTCTCAACCACAGTCAACCATCAGCACCCACATTGGGGAATCACATCCCACTCTAACACACACAGGGGCAGCACCAGCAGCATTTAAACTGGGAGGAGCAAAGTAATTCACAGAATCACTGAATATCCTAAATCAGAAGGGACCCACAAGGAAAGTCAAGTCTAACTCCTGGCCCGGCACAGGGCATCCCAAGAATCCCACCTCAACTCCCACAGCTGTAGCTGCAACTCAGGGAGAGTCACACCAACTCTATTGAAAATTCCTACCTGAGTAAACCCCAGAAAACGGCAAATTGACCTTTCCATCATGCAGACTTGTTGCACCAGGATCGGGATTAACACCTCAGGAACTCCAAATATCTGCCGGTTCAAAACTGACCTGCACCAGCAGGTCACAGATGATTTTTTGTGCTATTAAAGGCCTAAGCATTTGAGATTTGTGTGCCACATTGAAGGCACACACATGCTGCTCCCAGGTAGAAATAAATCCACCAAGAAATATAAATAGACCTCTCTTTTTTATATTTCTTTTATTTTTGGATGGCTGATGAGTTGCTATTTTCATTCTGCTATTTCACGAAGAAATAACCTTAATAAGAAAGAAAAAATAAACCCATCACAGATCCATCACCTTACACTTCAGCTGAGACCAGAAATAGATAAAGCCACCTCCTGGGCTCAGACACTCGACTGCTTTGATAGTGCCCAATGCAAAGAGCCAGACTGCAGAGGCTACTGAGGCCTGCAAGATAATCTGGAGGTGCAAAACTTGCCCATGCTGTAAGGGAGCTCTGTTTGAAATAGCTGCTGGTGGAGGAATGAAATGGCTGCTAAAAAAGAGCCCAATTAATGCCACGGTTTAAGCTGGAGCTCCAAGGTCAGCTGAAGGGGTCCATGAGGATGAGGAATGGAAAACAAGGGCTGGGGGGTGCACACCTTGGCCTTCCTTCTTCCTCGAAGAAACAAGGGCTGCTAAAGAGGAGGAAAGGCAGCTTGAGAGGCAGGAACAGGCAAACCAGTGCATGGGCTTGGTTTTACCTGGCTGGACACACTCACTCAGGGGCACTATCCAGAGGGCTCACCTGTGGATGGAGAGAGCTCAGCTCAGCCAGGAAAGCCTGCACAGGTTGGATTTGCTTAGTCTGGACAATAAAGATGTACTCTGAATGGACAGAGCTAGAATACTCTCCAAATTTACAACCACCTGCCAGAAGCAGGAAAACCTCTGCTCTTTTTGTCCATCAAGGTGAGGACAAGAACTGACATCACTCCAGCTAAGGAACAGTCAAGTTAAATATGCTGATTGCAATTAAAATCTGAAGCAATAGCAATTGTGATTTCCTCAAACCCAGGGATTTTAAGGATTTGGAGAAACACAAACTGAAGGCCAGGCTAGAAGATGACAAAAAGAGAAAGCCTCTCTGCTTTAGCTGTATAAATACAAACAGCTCTACAATATACATGAGCTGTCCATAACAGCAGCATGTCCAGCTCAACACTCACCGCTTTCCACCCCAGAACATCACCTCCCTTCCCCTAAGAAACACAGTGTGGCCATCCAGAAGCTCAAAAAACCTTGAGAGAGCCTGCGAGACCAAGCCTGTGAGAGCAAGGTAGTGAAAAGGATTGAAGAAAAAAGCAACATCTGGAAAACACAAGGCATTGAAGCATGACTCTGAAATCAAGAAAGGCTGGTGCTTAAATCACCAGATCATCCCTCCCTTAGCAGTTCTTGTTCCCCAAATTCCTCCCCAAATTACGCCTTGAATCACAAGATTATCCTTAACTCAAGGGCTCAAGAGGAGCAACATTTCAATGCTTTGCCTGCAAAACCTTTCTGAGGAAACCTTGTAAAAATGAAGCAACAGCTGCAGTGGGCACAGTAAGAATTAAAAAACACAAATGGAGAGTTTTTGCCGAGGCTTAGCTTTCAGCACCTGCTACCTGAGCCTAAATCCACCTTCTTCACACAGCAGAATCATGTGCAGCATGCTCAGCTCAGCACCATGAAAGCAACCTCACACTTGTCCAGGCCACAGGTAAACCCTGTACTGAGTAAGGAAAATGGAAAGAAAAGGAAAAAAAGCCCTCCATAAATCAAAGAACACAAAGCATCCTGAGGCCTTTTAAACTGTGCAAAGTAAACTCTGCTTCTTGCCTTACTTGAAGTTCCTCCCCTCCTGCCCTACAAATGTTTAGAGTTGCAAAGAACCTGCCCTGTGCCTGGCTGGAGACATCCTGGGCAGAGGGATTTCCCTGCCTGCAGAGAGATTTCCCTACCTGCAGAGGGATTTCCCTACCTGCAGAGGGATTTCCCTACCTGCTGGCAGAAACCCTGGGAGATGTGGGTGTGCAGGACATCTTACTGTGGGGCAGAGAGGAAGAAAAAGAAATAATTCCCAACTGCAGACAATCATTGATCCCTGTAGGGAGGAAACCACACCTTGGTGCTGGGATTTCTGTGCCGTGTTGATGTGTTGCTCCCTCAACACACAACTGCTGCAAGAAGAAATCATGGAAACTCACAGGACTCCAACATCTTCACCCCGCAGTGAATGAACCAAATTCCTCTGGATTTTGCTTTTCCCAACCCAGATATTCCTGCGATGCCTTAGGGCTCAGGGAAGGGGAGAAAAAGGTCCGTGATTAAAACAATCGTCCCCAAACCTCCTTCATTTTTCACAAAGCATCCTGGCTTTTGATAACATCTTCAAGTATTTATTGAGCCAATTAAGCTCTCAGTGGTGCCCCAGGGAGAGGCCAGGCTGCCTCAGCCAGGCCCTGCTTGGAGCAATTGCTTCATTAGCCCACTTCAGAATCAAAATACATAAACCCACCATTAACCCTTCAAAAACCAGGGAAAACTAAAACCAACAGGGCGACACCACTTCCTCTCAATCCTTTTCTTCTTTGTTCTATTTGAAATAGGAAGTTGTGCTTTTTTAAATCTAGGAAGAAAGTTGGCATGTGTAACTGTTGAAACAGAATCAGAGTTAAAATAATGTTGCAATTGTTATCAAAGCACGGAGTGCTGGCTTCATTCTAGCGGCTGTTTTTGGAAGAATGCTGCTTCTAGAAGAGGGGAAAAAAATTTGTTTGGGACAGAGATTCAAAGCCAGATCCAAAATTTCCAGGTGCTTGGAGACAACTGAATCGAGGCCCATTTCCAAGCTGATTTTATTTACTTTACATATACACATGAAGACACACAGAGTCCTGAAATCACTTTTACTGACATACCACAGGCTGCAAGTCCTGCTGCTCCTCACGGCTACGATGCAAACAGCCAAATCCAAAGACAAGGAGTGAGATGCCATGAGGTTGGCTCCCCTAATTCCCAGCTCTGGTGCTGCTTTTAGGCTTGTTTTTTAGGGACAGGGACTTTGCTGCCACAGACAGCCTGTCAGCACAGCCCCTCCATGTGTGGCTGCAAAGATCCTCACCCAAACATGCCCAAATCCACTCCCCAGGTAACAAACCAGGAGAATGAGTGGATTTAGATGCTCCAGCTGCATTGATATTGCAGTTTTGCCTGGTTGTTCTCCCAGCAAAACTCAGAGGCCACTGCCTGAGGCTGCAGTGGTACCTGCAGCCAGGGAGCCAAAGGGAGCACGGTCTCGGCTGGCAGACACGGCCCCTCCATGGCTGGCACAATTCCCTGCCCATGGGCACCGTGCTCCCAGCACTCCCAGCCCATGGGTGCTTGGCTGCTCCAGGTTTACTCAAGGACACTGAAGAGGATCAGGCACCACTATTTGCTGGTGGCACTTTCCAGTCAAGAGGATCAAGGTGGCTGCCAAGGGTCCTTGGGCCAGCTCTGTTGGCACAGAGATCAAAGAAAACCGAAGGGAAAATCAGAAAAAAGCACCCAGCAAGCAGCTCTCTGAAGCTGCAGACCTCCTTGATTTACAAGTGCCCATGACACTCAGTGTGACAGCAACACACCAGAAGAGCCCAATGCCAAAACGACAGCACGAACTTGCAAGAACCAGTTCTCAAAAGCATGATGGTCACCTGCAACCAGTCTCAAAGCATCCCTGGCTCTCCACCTACAGCTCACACAGACTGGAATATCACCTCCTCAAATCTTCCACTTCTGCCAAGGGATGAGGGGACATGGACAAAGCCTGGAGGAGCACGGGAATGACCCAAAGCAAACAGCAAGACAAGCAGTGCTGAGCTCATGGGTAAGGCAGGGATGATTTGCATTTATTTTAACTCCTGCTCAGTGGAACAGACACCATCAAAGCTGCCAGAGCAGTTCCACATGCTCCTTTCAGGGACAGGCACTTCCGAGCCTGGCACGGACTCTGTGCCCCAGCCCTGCTCAGGTTCCAGGGCACAGACAGCCAGGGTGTGCCGAGACACCTTCCTCCCACCCAGTGGTTTGTGGCCATGGTGAAAAGCTTACAGAGCAGGCTCTGCCCCTCAGATACCCCCAGGTCCATCCTCGGGATGCTGGCACTGCGCTGGGGCTGCCCTCTGCAAGGGGAAGCAGAGGTGTGGCTGTCACCCTGGCCCCAGCACTGGCCCCAGCTCCACATGGCACTGGCAGACCCCAGCCCTGTGGCCACTGTGCCACTCACTGCCCCAAGCGAGGGCAGGGCGCAGGGTCACAGCACAGCGCGCTCCGCGTGTTTGCCGCGTATTTTTAACACCTCTTTGACTCACAAGGCCCTAAAAAGCACCCAGATGCTCCGAATGCTTTTTAGCTCTTCCACCGAACACCCCCGGAGCCCAGAATAGCCCCATCTACCCCCTCTGCCAACAGATTCCTGTTGCAGCCTCCCAGAGGAAGAGGAGATGTGCCTGTCCAGCCCCCGGGAGGGATCCGAGCCGGACACAGGCGGAGCGGAGCCGGAGCAGGGCTTTGTTTACAAGCACGGACCCAGCACGCAGAGAGGCTGCTGGAAGCAATCCTTGGCCCCGGGGTCATTCCCACTCCCAGCCCCTCCGCCCCCCTCCATCCGCCTCTCCTTTCGGCTCCAAAAAAGGATCGCTCCCTGTTACATAATGGGATGAGCGCAGTGCGGAGCGGGCTTGCACACGCGGCCGCCCTTTACTCAACAATACCTTTTTCGGTCATGGAGCCTTCCTCTCCCACTGCCACCGAACTGACAGGCAGCGAGATGGATGGTGCCTGGCCCCAGCTATCCCAGCTAAGAAGGGGGAAAGAGGAGTGTGCTGGGATGCTCCTTGCAGAGAGCAGTGAATGGAGCAGGTAGGGAGGCCCCATACTCAGTAACCGTGTGGTTACAGCAATCACCTGATGTCACTGCCACCCCAGGGAGAAAGTCCTCCAAGAACAGGAGGACTGGCTCTTGGGAGAGGCTGGATCTCATTCTTGGTGTGGGTTTTGTTGGTTTGTGGTCATTTCTATCACTCTGCAGCAAGTGTCTCATGCCAGAGCAGAATCATCATCTTGCAGCTGCAAGAAGGGAGCACAAGCAGCATCTACTCACCAAATATGAGCTGGCAGAGCAGTATCCAGCAGCAGCCTCCTCCAAAGCCCTGCCAGGACACCTCCTTTTCATCCCCTACCACCTAACCCAGCCACTGACAGGAACAGGGGAGGGAGAATCTCATCTCTTGAAGGGATGATGCCCACTCATACTTTGGGACCAGCAACGGTTGGAGACAGGATGCAAATCCACCTGCTGTCCCATGTTTGTCTGCCTGTTCTCAGAGGTAGAAGCAACAACTCCTGGAATACCAGATGCTCCCAGAGGAGGTTCTGGTATTTTCCCCACCTGTAAAGGGTCCCCAGACACCATGCCAGCCAGAATGGCAGTGCCAGGTCTGGCCGAGCAGCGATCAAGCTGCAAATACTTAAATGGAAGAGAAATGCCACCAAATCCACACTGTGTCCCTGGACAGGAAGGTGTGAGCAGAGACTTTCTGGTCTGCTCAGGACAGCAGTGACCACCTGGGCCAGGAATGAGTGCAAGTCTCAGGGACAGGGTGAATGGCAAACTAGCAGGAAGGGCCCCCGTTCCCAGTTCTCCTCCATTGTGGGGGTAACTGCAGGCAGCAGCAACGGGAGGAAAATGTTCCCTGCAGCAATTCGGGTGTGACACCATCCTCCTGGCAACGTGTCAGTCCCCACTGTGCAGCTCTTTCCCCTGGGATTCCTGACTGTCCCAGAACAAGAGCAGAGCCAGCCTCAACAAGTGGATTTCAGCACAGACCCAAGGTTTGCTCAAGAAGTTGCAGTTGCCCCCTGAACCGATGGGGACACCAAGAAGTCCCAGGGCTTCCCCACATCACCCTCAGCCAAAGCTCTGCCTGCAGCACATGTGGGTTCACTCCCACCTGGTCGAGTGGAACAGCTACAAACACATGCCTCCTCCCTGTAATCCACAAGCACAATTCATGGAGCTCCTCCACCTTCCAGAGCCAGGCATGTGCTGTGTGTATCGCAGCTTCTCTAGTGGAAAATGCCAATGCCACGTGTGGGTGCTGCAGGCTCCCTGGGTGACCAGGACACAGCTTATTAGGAGGTGATGATGTGCCTATTCAAGCTCTCATACCTCTGTGTTTACACACAGGGATTGGGTTCCAGCTTATTCCCAAAGAGACCAGAGCCCATTCTGGAGAAGTGAGAGCAACCCCTGCCTCCTGCCACTGAAGGGAACAGATGAGGACTGAAGGACAGCAGTCCCTGACCTCAAAGCACTTTGGCAACTTCTGCCGAGGGCAGCTTAAGTTACCAGCTCGGTTTTAATGTGCTGCCCTGCACATTCTGATGCTGGCTCGGATGCCTGCAGGAAAGAAAGGGCGCAGGAGCGGGAAAAGCACTGCTCCAAGATTCTCCCGAGCCCAGAGCCTTCAGGGACGGCTTTCCTTGTACTCTAAAAAACCACATCCTCAGCTAGTGATAGTCACCAACCTACACCAAAAAACAGGAATGATCTGTTTGTGTGTCTTGGCCTTGAGCCTTACCACCCAGAGGCACTGGCCCCGGGAAAGCTTGGCAAGTCCATCCCAGCTGGAAAGGAAGCCTGTCCCTCTCCATGTGCAGGTCCCTGCCCCAGGCACAGGCAGAGCAGAGGGGTGCAGCACTGAGAGCAGGGACCACACTCCGAGCTGTCATTGACAAGTCTCTGTTCCCTGGGCCTGTTTATTCTACTTTTGCAGAAAGAACAAGCTGAGGCCCGGGGCAGCAAGAGACCAGGCCAGTCCTCCCTGGAGACCCACAGAGCTGGGCACTGCTGCCCTAGAGCTGGGCACTGCTGCCCTCACACGAGGCAGGACTCCTGCTCCCAGGGCTGGATCTTTCCTTTCCCTGCTAGAACATCCCTGCTCATGGGGAAAACAGCTCCTAGGGCAAATCTCCAAGGTGTTTACATACACAGAGACCCCCATTACAGAACCTTTACAGAACCTTGTGGTCAGATGCACACAAAGCATTTATCTGCATTCAGGCATGAGTTCCAACTGTCACTCCAAAGGGAATGCCCCTCACAGAGCAGCCAGGTTGGTCACTCTGGCCTTACCTTTGAACAAGGGTCCCAAAGAGCAGGTTGAAGACCTTCTGGATGTTCTCTGTGCACAGCCAGCTCCAGTGATCCACCAGCACCAGACGAAGCACGTCCAAGGCCAGGTCAGCCAAAGCTGTCTCAGAGTCTGCCAGGAGGAAGAGGGTGGTCAGATGAAGAAGCCAACTCAGGGCAAATCTGGTGAAAAGCATCACCCCAAACTCATTCTATTCTCCCCAGCCCGGCCCTTTGTGCACACATGGATGACCTGCTGCAGCCCAGACAGCCTAGGACCCTACCCTCTCCACTCTTTGATTTCCACCTCATCCAAGCAGCCCCAATCTCCCACCAAGAGCTGCACCAAAGGCTCAGTTCCCTCTCAGTTAAACAGCAGGATCATCAAACCCTAGTCCGTGCACAGGGATGGCCACATGTCCAAAAGAGGTCAGAAATCAGGTGGTGACTGCAGCCAGGGGAAGGTGCACTGCCGAGGACAATTATCCTGGACAATTATCCCAGCCTTCCCCATTCCTCTCCCTCCTTCCAGCACTTTTCCAGGCGCAGGGCTCTGGCGGTGGCTGCCGGCTGCCATCGTGTGGCAGATCCCAGTCTTGGCAGGAAGGCAGATGAACATCTGGATAAACCAGATTTACCAGTTAAAACATAAATCCACACACCTACCCCATATCTCTGCTGACACAGACCTGGGACACCAAACCTCCCTCTGATCCTCAGGAGGATGTCAGAGCCTTCAGCAAAAACAGTTTCTACTTGCTAAGGACTTACTTTCATGCTGTTTGGCCCTGAGGTTCTGTGCTCAACGAGCTCCTTAATGTGCCACAAAGCTGCCCCAGCCATTCCCAGGCCACCACCCCGACCTGAGGCTGGTGCCTGGCTCTGTTGGCCAGGTGACATCCAGTGCAGCAGCTTTCCCTCATTTGGCCTCCCTGACGCCTCATTTTCAAACCCCTCTGCCTAGAGAGACAATTTACACTCACAGTTTACTGCTGGAAATAAAGGGATGAGGGATTCTGGACCCCATACCTCTCCTTCCCTCCTCTTTCTCTTCCTAAAACCTGGACTAATTAACTCCAGAATTTCACTTGGAAAAGACAGGGCACGCTGCACCTTTTGCTCTGGGCTGTGCATAAGTTCCTCCTCACTTGCTCTGCCCCCTGAGACTCGAGTTCCCAGTGCAGAATGCAGAGCAGGCTGCCCAGCTTCCCCATAACCTCATACAGGCAGCATCCTCAGTAAGCTGTTGATTCCCACAGCATCCAAGCCCTCTTCCTCAGAGAGCTGCTGGCCAACCCCTTCCCAGAAGTCACTCCACCAGCAGATAGGGACATGGGTTGCCTTTTTATCCAGACGTTTGTTCCCCTCACCCTGCCAGCCCAGCCTGAAGCATCCCAGACGTGGAAGCACTGGACATCACTGACATTCCATTTCCCTCAGCGTTCAGCTAACTTGGCCTGCCCTGTGCAGAGCCCTGGCCTCCAATTCCAGTCCTGCTCCCCCAAAACCTCGGGTGTGTGTTCCAAGATGACAGGCAAAGCTGGTAGCACAAAGCTGGGTTTCAGAACACCAGACTTATCCTGTCACAAGCACGTGCTTTCAGTCAGAGCTTGCCAAACTTGAACCACTGGAGAGAAGTTTTTGGGAAGTTCCAGCTAAAACAGCTCAGCTGTTCCAAGAAAAAGATTGGAGAACATATTTTTGCTTGTGTTCAGGACAATCTTGTAACTGTTCTGAGAAGCTGTGGCATCTCTGTGCTTCAGAGGAGGGTTCTAGAATCAGAAAGGGAACATAATTCCTTGACCTGAGATTACATTTGTGCTACTCCCATCAAATCTATCCAAACTTAACCTCAAAAGGTCCTTTTATAGTGTAGGGACATATCAAGACTAACTTGAAACTACCAGGAAACTGTAATTTGGCCAATTTTTAGCTTATAAGAGCTTAATTTTAGAATGTTGCCCGTTTAAGCACCGTGTCCTTAAGAAACTTCTCCGTGCAGTGACCGTGCTGAGCACACCACGGT
Source organism: Pardalotus punctatus (assembly GCA_013400915.1). Taxonomy (NCBI): domain Eukaryota; kingdom Metazoa; phylum Chordata; class Aves; order Passeriformes; family Pardalotidae; genus Pardalotus; species Pardalotus punctatus. Next base: position 73,588 of record VZTX01023079.1, read on the forward strand.
GAAGACCTGCAGTGACACAACCGAACCAAGGCCAAATTTGCTCCCACCTGCAACAAGGCCCAGAGCAATCACCAAACAGGACTGGAAAACCTCATTTGCTTTCCCTTCAATCAAGATGCAACAGGCAGGAGAGCAGGTCCTGAAGGCTTTTCAAGCTGAACCTGCAGATGTTGGAGCTGTTGTAGTTCCAAGGGAGAGAAATTCAAGCACTAACAGAGGGCAGAGCTCACCCGAGTCAGTGTCTGGATGTGCTCCCTGCTCCGCTGTGCTCAGCCCATCTGTTTCTTCCTGCACAGAGATTTCTTTGGCTTCTCTGCCTCCCTTGCCTTCAGGAGCTTTGCTGGGGACTGCTTCCAGCAGCTTCTCCTGCTTCTGGATGAAGGACTCCATAGCAGCCAGCGACAGGGTGCCAGAGACCTACAAAAGTCTGTTAGTGCCACACAGCCTGGGGTCTCCAGTGCCCACACCCCCTCCTGGTTTGCACCCAGGCGTAGCCAACAGCACAGCCAGGGCTGCTGACTGTCCTTCTGCAAAGACCTGGCACGTGGCAAGAAGGCTGCAGCAGCCCCAACCCTCGTGTATGTTGATTATTCCCAACAGGACAGTGATTAGGATTGTGAAAGGATTAGAGGAGGATTTGAACTTACAGCACTGCCCTCCCTGATGGAGTACACGATCCTGTCATGAGCTTCACTCACACTCAGCACTGGAGTGATTTTACTGGATGAGAACCTCAGTCTGGACCTGAAAAGCAGAGCCATGGCACAGTCAGTTTTCTCTGCAAGCTGCAAGTCACGAGTTTTCCAGCCCCAGCCAAGACCCAGGGCCTGTTATTGTTGTCTACAACCAAGCTAAGAAATCTGATCAGACCTGAAGTGGCTCAAAAAAGCATCTGCCTCCAGGATAACTGAGATGGCAGTGAAACCACACAACAAAAACATTAAAGCACTTTTCCTCACGTACACCTGAGCCCAGCCAAGGTTTTCCCACTTTCCACAGAGGTGTTACACAGAAGCTGATGGGCAGATGTGGGCAGATGTCAGCAAGGTGTGAGCACTGCAGCACGCACAGGGAAGTGTTCAGAATGTTCTGAGATGAAACACACTCAGCAGGATTGTGAAATCCAATTATAAACACTCACAAAAAGGAGGATATAAAAGGACACAGGGATTGTGGGACAAATTGTAAAATAGCCTGTTTATCATTAAGGAATGTCCTCTTCAGCCAAAATGGTTCCAAACTTGTACTTTTTTAGTTTGTCTTTTTATCCAAAGCAGCTTTTTCCAGAAAAAACATCACTTTTTGGGAAGAAAAAGCCATACTTGTGCAGAAATCTTCCCTTCTTCAGTGAGGGAAGAATCACGAGCACAATGAGACTTGGCGCTGTCAGCAGCACCAGCATCTGGTGAGGAACATACACGAAATAATCTTAAATATTATTCCTAAATAGCTATTTAAATAGCTATCTAGAAATAGCTATTTAGGAATAGCTAATTTAAATAGCTATTCCTAAATAGCTATTTAAATTGAAAGCTATTTAATTTATTGGGTAAGGCCACTGTGTGGAACACACAGGAGAAAGAGGAGGGAATTTCAGGTAGATAAATTTACAGCTGTATTTTGCAATCACTCCCTGCATATATAAGCAATGCACATGTTTAAGGTTAAAAAGCCATTCCCCAGGAACGTTGGCATCTGTGCTGGCAAAAGGCAGCACCTCAGACCTGCCTGAGGAAGAAACCCATCTTCTGTGGAAACCTGAGCTTTCCTGGGAAACCCTTTAGATAAACAGGAACTCAAATAGCAGCGTTCAGCAAGGGAAGGAGAAAGTAATTCAGAGTATGACAGAAATGTACTATCCAACACATAAAACACCAAGTCGGTTCTTCCCCAGTACAGGTTCAGGATATGCATTAATTCCTTGTTCTGCAAAGCTGAGGGAGCCCTTACTTGGTTGCCTTCTTCCCGTCTGTCTGGGATTTCCCATCCACCTCCGACTCGCTCAGATCCTCCGTGGGGCTCTGGGGCTCTGACCTGGGGAACGCTGTCTTCAAGGTGTCCACGATGGCATTGACAACGATCTGCAAAGCCAGCACTGCCCTTAATTACTGGATTGATCCTTATTACTTCAATATATTAGAAGTTTTGAGACTTGCACTGCATTTTCTATTAAGTAGGTTCTCTAGGACGAGCTCTGCCCCTCCGTAGTTTTATGGATTTCTGGGCAAGCTGAGCCAAGCTATAAAGAAAGGGTTTTGGCTCCTAGGAGACACTGAAACGTGGGAAACATCTCTGGGGCAGCTGGAAAGGGCTCAGGTATCCAACCTCCCACTTTTCCTACCTTGTCTATCCTGGAGACAACGAAAGGCTTCTTGACGAACGCGATCCTGGCGTCGGTGTTGAGGGCGAGGAATTCCTGCACCTCCTCACTGTTTGCAATCTCGGGGACTGCACACAATTGCTGCAAGGAGAGACGGAGATTTAGATCATTTTGGAGTCAAGTTCCCAACCTGACCATGTAGCATGGAAGAGACATGGTGTGTGTGCTGCACTGTCTGCACACAGCTGTCCAGAGATCTGCTTTTAGCTTACAGGGGCACACAATAATCTCACCTTCAGGAAAGATTCCAGCAGACTTTTCCTGGCTTCCACTTTATCACTGTCCATGTTTCCAAATGGGAGATCAGGGAACAGTTTCTTTGGCCCTTTGATGTCTACAAAGGAAACAAACCCACTGGCAAGCTTGAAAAAACTGCAAAATTACAATGACCTTAATTTAAAAAAACTTTTAAATTTAAAGTTTAAAAAATTTCAAGATTAAAATTTTAAAATCTTAAAATCTAAATACAGATTTCAGTCTGCACTAAAACCTTAATGCTCTAATGATTAAGGCTATACCCACACACTGCCCAGCATCAGCCCAAGGCAATACACAGACACCGGTGTTTCTGTTCATTGTTATGGTGCAAAACTACAAAGCCAAGTACTGTGGAATGGGAAAAGACGTTTTAAAACACTGGAATTTGCTTCCAAAAGAGATAAATTTTTCCTCCAGCCAGCTCTGCAAAGAACAATGGAGGATTGTGGGCAGGAAACGCAGCCCAGCATCCAGAGCTGCCCAAGCAGGGCAGGAAACCCTCAGAGCAAAGGAACACGGAACGGGACAAGAGGGAGTAGGATTTTCTCAGAAAGCTACTGCAGGCACTGACTTTTCAAGAACTTGCGGAGCTCTGGCTTCTCCTCCAGCCGGGTCTGCAGGTTGAGGAACTCCCGGTAGCGGCGGTTGACGGTGTGATAAGCCACCTGCTGAAGGCTGCCCGCGGCCTCGCTCTCCAGGGCTGTCTCATACTGAGGAGGAAGGCAAAAGCATCATCCTTACACATCCTGAAACAATCCCGGTCCCTGCTGGACCCACAGTCCTCAGGCCCCACACAGGTCCCATCCAGCAATTCCTCACAGCAAGCCTTCCCTGAAGATGAAGGAATCCATCATGACAGAACAAAAGTAGGAATAAAAGATTCAACCAGCTCCACAGGACTCTCGACTAAGAGTGGGAATCCCTATCCCACAACTAAGCAGCCCTGGTGTCCAGTATTCCACTACCGGACAAAATTTATTGTGGAGACACACACACAGCAAGTCCTCGTCCCCAAACACCGGCCCAGGTGGTGGCAGGGATCTGGGAAAGGGGAGGGGTGACAGCCAGGGGAGCCCCTACCTTGACGGTGTACAGGGTGTAGGGGTGGAAGCCAGTCCCGCTGTGCTCCCTGGCAGTGATGGTCCCGGTGATCCGCAGGTTCTGGATGACGACCGGCCCGTCGGGGCTGCTCAGGGGCTCAAAGCTGAAGGTGCTCACGGAAGCTGTCGGGGAGGAGGAGAGCAGGGGCAGGCTCTGCCCAGGCTCTGGGGGAAACTGTGGTGGGCCCTCTGCTGCCCCCAGATCTCTCCCCAGGCTGGATGGTCTCTGCGAGGAGAATCTCCTGGGAACAGCTGGGCTTTCCTCCTCCTTCTCAACCACTGGCTCGATCTGGATGTCAGGGCAGGAGCTCAAAGCAGAGGTGGGAAGCAGGCCAGCATCCAAGCTGGGGCCAGGGCCCTGATCCAGGTCTCCCGTGCCATCCTCTGAGGCAGCTGGTCCCTCTGGCACAGTGGGGTCCTGGGGGGGCTCATCAAGGAGTTCTCCAGCGGGGGAAGGTGCCAGCAAGTCCACGTCCTGGCCCACGTCGGGCGCGGGGGATTCCAGCTCCAAACCCTCACAGGGGAAGAGGGATCCCAGGGCTCGGGGGCGGAGGAAGGGTTCCTCTGCATGGTATGACCGGCTCACCTCCTCTCCCTCCTCTCCAGCCACCCCTGCCTCTCTCCTAAGCCCCTCTGCAGCCCTCGGGGACGGGGGTAGCCCGGCAAGGGCTGCGTCCGTCTGCACTGGGAAAGGCAAGGAATCTGGCACTGGGGGTGCAGGGTGCGGCTTCCCACCCCGGGGCTTCTTGGAAAATGCCCCAATGAGCAGCAGGTTGATCCAGTCGGGATCAGACATCTTCTTGATGGCCGGCAGCAGCACGTTGCAGGCCACCAGCTCCACCACCACGAACCGTCCCGTCCGCGTCTCCAGGTGCGGCCACGGCACCAGCGCCCGCAGCAGCGCGTCCACAGCGGCCCGGGCACAGCCCACCTCGGCTGCAGGGCTCACGAGAGCAGGATGGGGCCCTGCCAGCCGGCTGTACTCCCGCCACAGTGTCCGGCCGCCCTTGGGGTCAGCCCTCACGGCGTCCCGTGCCCGCAGGAAGCTCTGCAGGTGCTGCCCGCACAGCAGAAGGAGGCGGCGGGCCAGGGCTCGCCGGTCCACCCGCCTCATGCGCCGCCTCAGCTCCGCGGCCAGCCCCAGCATGGCCCTCTCCACCTCGGCCTCGAAGGCCGGCTCTCTGCTCACCGTGCGGTACCAGGAGGCCACGAAATCCCGCACCACCTTACGGACGGTGCTGGCGATCTCCTTCTCCAGCCGCCCCTCGTCCGCGGGGCTGCCGGCCGGGGCCCGCAGGGAGCTCACGAACCGCTCCAGCCGCAGCCGGCGGCCGCGGGGGCCGAGGGCCGGGGGGCCCAGCCAGCCCCCCAGCACGGCCAGCGCCCCGCACAGCAGCCCCAG
>VZTX01023081.1:1637-22609 GCA_013400915.1 Pardalotus punctatus
CCTCCCGGCCCGTGGAGTCCAGCCTCAGCTGGATTGGAAAAACCTCCCGGCCCGTGGAGTCCAGCCTCAGCTGGACTGGAAAAACCTCCCGGCCCGTGGAGTCCAGCCTCAGCTGGATGGGAAAAACCTCCCGGCCCGTGGAGTCCAGCCTCAGCTGGACTGGAAAAACCTCCCGGCCCGTGGAGTCCAGCCTCAGCTGGATTGGAAAAGCCTCCCGGCCCGTGGAGTCCAGCCTCAGCTGGACTGGAAAAACCTCCCGGCCCGTGGAGTCCGGCCTCAGCTGGATTGGAAAAACCTCCCGGCCGTGGAGTCCGGCCTGTGCCCCGTCCCCACCGCGGCCCCAGCGCTGAGCGCTCCGTGCCCCCGCTCCTTGGACACCGCCGGCTGGGGAATCCACACCTGCCTGGGCACCCCTTCCTCTGTCCGGTGGTCTTAAAACTTCGATATAGGACTCAGTGTTAAAGGATGCCTGTCTCTGTTCGCTTGCTCGGACAAAATAGGTGTCTCTGGGAAGGTGTAATCGCCGTCCTTTCTGCTCTGACGTTCCCTTAGATGTGAATAATTGAGATTTGCTGGGGCTCTGTAATGAGAAAACGAAAGAAAACTATTAAATTATGTTTCTCTATGCTGTTAAAATTTATTTTTATCTCATCTGGATGTTACTAATTGATGCAAATAATAACGACAACACTTTTTTTGAAGGATTTGAAGATGTCTAAAAAGAAGCTGAAGAAACTAGCTGGAAAGGAAGACTCTTTGGATGGCCAGGATGACAAAGTAGGAGCAGAAATATTATTACTGTTACTATCCCTTACATTCAAGAGTAAAACATGGATTGTTAAGCAGCCTTGTGGTAGAAGGATGAATCCAATTTAAAGATGGGGTCATAAAGAGCAGCAGGAGGGTTGAGTTGGTCAGATAATTGCGTTTTCCTCCAGAGGCTGTGAGTAGTGTGGGTATCAGAAGATAAGAAACTTTTTTATTTTAGTGTATCTTCCTGGTTGAGGAAAGCTGGGCTTTAAACTGTTGTTCAATCACTGCTGTTTTCTTGTTCTGTATCTTGGATTATATATTTTAATTTTCTGATTAACCACAAGCTGTTCTTCACAGCATTTTGCTGAGTGACTCTCAAATGTTTCCTTCTAGCCACTGAGACATAAATTAATGACCAACATTCTCAGCATAATCTAGTACACTAGTGAGCCAGCTTTCACTGAATCAGTGGTAAAATGCAGGTTCTACAGGGGTTGTCATTTTTCCGGTCACACTTGTGTGTAGCTTCCTGTTCTTTTTTATTATTTATGTCCACTTCTGGCAAGTTACTTACTCTCAGAAGTGCAATACATAGTTGATAAATCAGTAGTTTAGTACATTCACACTGAAATTTGCTGGATTTTTTTCTTCCTTTGTGTCTTGCAAGGAATATATGAAGTGAGAAATCTTTTGCTTGTCTTCTGAAAAAATTTTGGAAGTGTTAATAAATGAGCGTGATAGTGTGGCCTTATAAACTGAATTATTCATGTTAGAAGCTTTTTGATCATGGAGAAAATGTTGTTCAAAGTCAGATGTTTGTAACTATTTTTTCTTGCCCTGAATTCCTTTTTATTACTCACTTTGTCTTTTAAAATTAACTTTTCCTAAGGTGTTTTACTGTTTTGGGGGGTTTTTTGCTTCTGTAACACAAAGGATAAATACTTGGCTTAAAACTTTATGCTGTAGCTTATTGCCATTAGTAATGCCTCTACCAATTCGAGGAATACAACTTTAACAGAGAAAAGCAATAAGGAAATCTCTAATAGTAGCAAGTGTCCTCCAGTGTGATCCCAGTGTGGGTGGGAGGTGTCTCATACCCTGAACTGATAGTGCTGGGAGGAGAGGCACAGTAAGAAAATTCACTTATAATGACTAAATTAAGTGGAAACTTTTGAGGAAAGGAGGAGGTGGGTTGAAAAGAAACATTAAAAATGTTGTGGAAACTCATGGTTGTCGGGAAATAAGCCTTGAAGAGAGAAATGAATAACTGAGCAGCTGGAAATGGGTTTGCTATCAGCAGTTGTCCCAGCAGCACCGTGAGCTCCACCTGCCCCAAGGAGCTCCTTCACTGCCTTCCAGCTGATGGGGACATCACGGGGGGGATGTGATCGTGGGGAAGCCTTTGGAATTGTGTGTCATTCTGCTTTTTCTGCTGTATTGCTGGCATTGGTCCTGAAGCATAGGCAGAGCTTCTCAAAACTGCCTTACTGTAGGGCTCCCTGGGTTTCTGCAGGCCTTGGCTTTCTGCATTCATTGCTCTCTAGTGTGGAAGAAAACCAGCTAAGGCCTCTCCAGGTAGGGAGGATCTCTGCAGCACTGACCTGATGGCCTACTGAGCCAACACACCCCAGGTGTCAAAGGAGTGAATTATTTGTAAAAAGGATGTTCTGTCTGGAGCTTCCTTACCAAAATAATCCATATGTTACCATCCTCTGTGGTAACTTCCTACAGCCTGCTGTGGTTTTGGGAAAACTGAGTTGTGTAATCCCAAGGTGTATAAAAACTACCTGCCTTGTGGGGTACGTGGTTTTACCAGAGTGCCTGTGAATTGATCACGGTAGGAATGTTCCTATCTCAGATCTGTAGCTGTCCTTGTTGTTGGACCCTTCTGCATCACTGTGTAAGCATTAAAGTGCCCCACAATTAAATCTCAAAGTGCTACTAAACCCTTGTGCACCCTTATCTTTGCATATCCTGGGCACCCTTTGACTGCTTCTCTAAGCAGCCAAACCACTCAGTTGTGACACTGGCTTATGAAGATTTTTTTTAACTGCAGTTTCCTCTGTAAGCCTCTGATTTTTTTTTTCTTTCAGAGCTCTGAAGACACAAGATCTTACAAGCACACTGTGAAAGGAGGATCAGAACATCAGAGGTAAGTTCTCACTCTGTCATTAAATGGAACTGCATAAAAATATAACAATCACAGACCCTTCAATGTTGAATTGAAGACTTTTTTCAACCTCTTCATCAAATAAGGTGTTTTAACTAGTCTTTCTTTGGATATTTTAAACCTAGTGTACAGTAATTGTAATATCTGAGTATTTTCTCTGCTCTTACAAAAAAACTTCCTAATATTTTTTCATATAATTCACGATCTCTGTAGGATGTTACTATATTCCCATCCTTTTCCAAGTTCTCCAGTCAGTGCAGGATAAACAGTTTGAAAGCTGTGTGTGTTTTGGCACTGTGTGACCAAGCTGACCTTTTAGCATGGCACACCTCCTTTATCATTGAACTGCTGTTAAAACTTACCTGTGTGATAACAAGACACTCAGCTGTGTAGGGTGTCCCTCAAACCAACAGTGAATGCAGAAAAAGCTTTTTCTCCAATTTCTTAAGGCTAAAATGGCTGTATAGTGGAGAAAGGTAAATCCAAAATACGCTGTATGAAACGTTTTGAAGGACAGATGTTGCTCCAAGTTCATATTGAAGAACATGGTACTCATAAATACTTAGCTCTAACTGCCTAAATCAAATGCAGGTGCCTTTTTTGTTGCTCTTTTCCATTAACTGAGCTAAATTACGTTACTTTTCTGATAATGTTTCTGTAGATCCAAACCAGAGAAACACAGGCATGAGAAGAAGCGACACCGCAGTTCTAGTGTTTCCCACGATGCTGATGGAAGATCCCAGGAAAAATCTCCAAACAGAGGCAAAACCCCAAATGATTCTTCAAGTCAAACTGAAAAGCAAAAGAAAATAGTGATCCAGTTTAAAGCCAAAGAAATCAAACATGGCAAAACCACCCGCACTCCTGATGCGGTGACTGCCAGCAAGGAAAGAAGTCACATTGATGGAACAGAAGGAAAAAGACTCTGGTACAGCTTTGAACTTCAGAGGGACAAGGCACTGAAGAAAAAGAGAGAGAAAGCTGAACTCTGCAAACTCAAGCTAAAAGCAGAACAAGCTATGATAGAAAAGTTTAAGTCTTCTGTGTACGAGGTACCACATAAAAAGGCAGAGGACTCAAAAAAGCAGGGTGAAGGTGTCAGAATTCCTAAAAAGCCACCTTACAGCTCTGCAGGGACTGGGCATGGTGACAGGCCTGCCACTAAGGAACCAAGTGCATTATCCAGCTTCTGGGAAGAAGAGGAGGAAGAAGAGTGCAAGGACTTTGCTGTGAAAAAGAGGCACGTGAGTAAACACAGATCATCACACTCCTCACGTGAAACTCCGCCACGACAGGACTCTCGGAAACGCAAAAAACATGGTGCTGGTTCTCCTAAAGCTCCTGGGCACACAGGGACTAAACAAGGGGACTTGGAAGCCACAGCACTGTGTTTTAAGCAGGTAATGAGAACCCAGTTCTTTGTATTATGTAGATGTTTCAGGCTGGCTTCTCCATGGCAGACAGATTTATATGAGCAGACTGTCTTCTTCCAGAATCCAGCCAGGTTTCAGAGCTAACTAGGTGGGTTTTTCTGATCCCAGTGTAAACCTTGTTACCACGTTCCTCAGCTAAATGTTAAACAGACCAGAAGAGTAAAGGTCTTGTATATTGGGACTGTGTCTGTGTGGATGCTTCCACAACTTTGCTTTGCTGCTGGGGGTGTGGAATACTTCAGTGTGTGTATAAATCAGCTGATTTTTTTGTTTTGAGCTCCTATGGTTATTTCATTTTTTGAATGAATAAACTGAACCAATGAAAACTTGCTGCCAGACAGAGCATTGCTGGCAGAGCGGTGCCAGGAGAGCTTGGTGTGGATCTGGGACTAAGCTGGTATGTGTGCTGCAGAACTTCCCTTTTGGCTGTCACGGGTTCTTTTCTGAGCTCAGCGTGAGGGGCAGAGCCAAACACAAGCTGGATCTTGAGCATGGGGTTTTTTTTGCTGTTGTTCCTGTGTATATGTCCAGCATCTTTGGGGATTCCAGTTTGTGTTAGGGTACTGTGAGTGTTTTGTGTGTGTGCAAAGAGACTTACTATGTGCAAATCATTGAGGTTGGAAGGCACCTCTGGAGGTCATCCAGTCCAGCCCCCTTGCTCAAGCAGGGTCAGCCAGAGCAGACTTCCCAGGACAACAGATGGAGACTCCACAACCTCTCTGGGCAGCCTGTTCAAGTGCCTTCAATGTAAAAAAGTAGGGGGTTGATGTTCAGATGGAATTTGCTGTGTAATCCACTGTTATTTATTTTTTAAAAAGCCATGCATCTAAGGCCTATTGAAATGATACTGTAGGTGCTAATAACTGTGGTTTATGTTCCTTATTCACTTGGGAATACCTTGTGTTCTCCAAAAAGCACTCTAAGATGTGTTGTACTGTTTCTGCTTGTTTCTAGAATGTTGAGGCCCCATGCACGTCTGACACCTACGAGGGAGATGAGCTCAGAAAGTCTGTGCCTGTCCCAAAGGTGAGTGAGGGACTTGATAACGCTGTAGGGCTGTGTCCAAAACCCCTGGCGTGGGGATCCCTTGTTCCTCAGTATTGATATTTTGTGGTGTTGGAGGAGTTTTTTTATTTCTCCCTACAGGGCTTTGAAGACTTTTCACCCCCTCAAGACAGTCAGAATGCAGGAACAGATCAGGAGGTTGGTAATGCTTTCATTTAACACTTCTAAGTTGTCTTAAAGACCAAGGGCACCGAGGTTGTGTAACTGGATGATTCCATAGCCTTTCCTAGTATTTGGCATTGTTGACTTATGATCTACACTCCAAAAATGTGGAGCATTTATTAAAAAAGCTAAGCAAACTTGCTGAAGTGCTGCTAATCAGGAACTTTCTGAGATAAACAGCGTCTTTCTGTTACCATGTGCAACAAAGGGACCTTCATAGCTGCTCACATGCTCCAGCTATCTCATTTTTCATCCTCTAACTTTTTAGTTGGAAGAGAGACATATTGTTTTAAGAAGTGCCTATTAGGAAAGCTGCAGTTTGTGTAGCAAAAAAATGTAGCCAAGTTTTTGAATACCAGGTAGAAAGGTCATAAATCTTTCTAGGTCATATTTTGGATGTCTTCAGTGGAACGTATGCAGAAGTTCTCGTGGCTTTACATTTCTTGTATTGAGATAACAGTTTTCAGGCATCATTTTGAGGCAGTTTTAACAGCACTGATGAAAAAATATCTCTTTGGGGAAGCATTACGAAGTGATTCCTTCCAATGGATTGCACACACACACGTTTTCTCCCTGTAGATGCAGATAGTTGAAGACTTGCATGTTGCCCGTGTGGAGAAGAGGATGGCCCTGTCTGTGGTACAGACCTGTGGAGAACTTACAAGCATGGAGATAGATCTTCCAGAGCAGGATTTAAATGTTTCTGCAGGTATGTCACCATTGGATCTGCTCTGCTCTCCATGTGCTACCAGTAATCACAGTTATTGATGGTCTGAGTAGGGAGCACACAACTGATTGTTTCACTGCTGTTTCCTCTTTTTTTGTCTTCTTTTCACCCCAGGGGCTTTTAGTTCTGGTCTGAGTAGGGAGCACACAACTGATTGTTTCACTGCTGTTTCCTCTTTTTTTGTCTTCTTTTCACCCCAGGGGCTTTTAGTTCTGGTCTGAGTAGGGAGCACACAACTGATTGTTTCACTGCTGTTTTCTCTTTTTTTTCTCTTCACCCAGGAGCTTTTAGTTCTGGTCTGAACATCCTAGTGGTGATTGACACAAATATAATGATTAGTCACCTTGAGTTTGTGAGATCCCTGAAATCTGAGGATATACCAGGTATGTAAATACATTCATATGAACAAGATGTTGTGAGAAAAACAAATGCTGTGAGAACTTCAGGCTACCTGAAGGAAACCAAGCCTGGGCTCCTTAAAAAGGCAGCAGGTTTCATGCAGAGGCAGAAGGCTCACACTTGGGAGCCTGCTTCTGCAAACCCAAACAAGCTGCCTCCTGGGGAAACTTCAGCTGTGGAAGCAGAACCCACTGTACTTGTAGCCCATATACCTGCAAAGAATCATGGCAGATATTCCCAGGAATATGCTTGAATTCATAGAGGTGAATAAGTCTTAACCCTTTCTAAGAACATAATTTAAGCGTTTACCCCATTACTAGTGATAACTCTGTTTTCTAGTCTCCTTTTAGCATTTATTTTTCTAGAAATAGAAGATAATTTAAAATGTATTGAGCAGTCAGTCAGTACTTTGTTTCTGTCTTGGTAAAGGTGGCAGAACTGAGCAATTTCTCAGGAATTCAGGACGAGGCCCTGGCTTTAATATCTGACTCTCATATGCTGGGAGTGTGAATTTGCATAAATGAGATGCTTGGATTAAAAGTTCTCCATGGTAGTTTGTGTTGCTCCTGAAAATACCTTTGTTTATTGGTTGTGGTTTGTTTTTCTTCCTTCCAGGAGTTGATAGACTTGCATTAATAATTCCCTGGGTCGTCCTACAAGAGCTGGACAATTTGAAGAAGGGGAAAATGTTGCAGCATGTCCGGGACAAAGCTATCCCTGCTGTCCAGTTCATCTACAAGTGTCTCAAGAGCCAGGATTCCAAACTGTGGGGACAATCCATGCAGCTGGCTTCTCAAAAAATGTGTAATACATGCACTTCACCTAGTGGCAGCCTTAAAATTCTGAGTTTAATGGAGCCTTCACTGGGCAGTTTGTTAATTAAAATGAGCTAATTTCTTGCAGCAGCCTTCAGAGTGTATCCAAGGCTGTGGTGTGCAAATGCCTTATTAGTGGCAGTGCTTTGGTCACTGTTGATTGTTTTATCGGTTGTTTCTCACTTTCACCTTACACTTGTGTCCGTGGGTGGGGAGTGTGGGGTGTCCAAAGAGCGCAGTTTGTGGGGCTGGGGGGGCGTGCCCCCACCCCTCACCGCGTCTGCTCTGCCTTTGCAGATGGGCTGAGCGACGAGAACAACGACGACCGCGTCCTGCAGTGCTGCCTGCAGTACCAGAACCTCTTCCCACAAGCTCTTGTCATCCTCTGCACGTGAGTTCCTGGGTGCCTTTAGCTCTTCTGCCACACTGCTTTCAAACCGGGGCCTAAAAGGAAGAGCAATTTCTGAAGGAAGCTCTTGGAAGGGCGATCACCCTCCTAAAAGCGAGAGTAGAAGGATATTATAAACCGCTAAAACTCGAGATGGGATCACTTTTGGTGTGCTTGAGGCCTGAAGGAGAGTTAAGTTTACTCAATATTCAGTTTTAGAACACGTTAAAGTGTCGTTGTTGAGATGGACATGGCACATAAAGACTCAATGAACTGCTTCTGGTCCATAAATTCGCTTTATTTTACAGACCTCTTTTATACCATTTTCTAACGTTCATGTCACGCATCCATTGGCTCCCAATTCACCACCCCACAATGTCATTGACTACCTGTAGTTAGAACAACACCTTGCAATAACACCAGCTGCAAACACCTTTAATATGTTGTTTGGAATTTCTGTTTGTTTTGAATTAGTTTGGAGCTAGAATCGATGCCTGAGAACCAAGGCAAACTAACAGTTCTCACTGCGAGCCAGCTGTTCCCAAAGCCAGCAGTTCCCACGTTAAAACATAGCTTTCTCAGATTTTTTCTGGTTTCTCATAAAAGATATTACTGAAGTTAAAAAACAGAAAAATGTACGTGAATTAATGATTGAGATCCAGTTAGAGACTCTATCTGTGTACAGCCAGGAGAGAAGAAGCAAACAAGGGGCTCATCTCAGAAGGGGGGAAGCTGGGCTTGGATTTGCTGCTGGTCCTGTTTGTGAGGGTAACAGCTGACCTCGAGTGTTGATTCTGGATTTGAGAAGAGCAGGTGAAGCCACCTTGAAGGGCCAGCACTCCTTGGCTCTGCTTGCCCTGCTGTGGCTGGAACCAGCTCCTGCATGGCTCTGGTGAGCGGCGTTGAAGCTCTGGGCACCACTCAGGTTGTTCAGGTGGCAGCTGACACCATCTCAGCCACAGCATTCACAGGGTGGTGATGGTGATTTTGGGTTTCTCTGAGTAAAGAACAGGAGGTGACTTCAGAACGGCTTTTCATCCAAAAATCCCTTTATCCTCTACCAATAATAAGCAGTGGAAATTTTGGAGAAAGTACTGGGATGCTGCTTTGTCCTGCATTTTTGTAGTAGTTCTGCCAGAGCAGAACCTCAGGGTGGCATCTGGGATAACAATTTGGCCAGTAGAACAGTAAAAAAGGGGTCTCAACAAGGAGAATTAACTGTAGCCATCAAATAAAATATCACTGTCTTAGAATTACTGCCTGTTTTGCTTTCTGAGATCATAGCAACTAGGCATTGTTGCTGTAGTATTTACAGCTGTTCTCTTGAAGCAAACCTACACCCTGAAACACTTTTCAGTGTGTTTCATTTTTACTTTTCTGGTTTAATTTTTTGAACTGCTTCTAATTGCTTGAGAAATAAAACTTTAAAACTTTTTCTAAGTTTACAAAATAAGTTTTGCAAATACAGTTTTTTTTCCACTGTGTTGCTTTTATTCCTTTTATATCAACGGTTAGTTTTCTTCTCCTAGGGATGATAAAAATTTGTGTAATAAAGCCATTGTGAGTGAGGTGAAGGCATTCTGCAAAGCTGATCTGGTCACTGCTCTGCAGAATGTGAATGTGAACAGGCCCCAGAGCTGTGAGGAGCTGCAGCGGCCGAAGCAGGGTGAGTCTGTGGAGTGTGTGCTTACCCCTGCTGCTTTGTGAGTGTGTAAAAATCCGTGGGGAGAGGGAGAGCAGTTCCCACTATACCTTCTGTTTTCCTGTGCTTTGAATACTTAGGAATGATTCTGGTTCAGGGAAGATTTTTTTCAAATGTTTTCTGAAAGTTTGAGACTTTTTAATTGAGCTGTCTGTCTCAGCGTTCTAGGAAATTCAGATGTGATGGGTTTTGTTTTACAGAAAAGAACACACAGCATGAATATCTTTGTTTGGTGTCCTTTAAAAGGTGTGTCCTGAACTTTCTAGGGCTGGTAGAGGTTTTTTCACTTTTCCAAAGATACAGGTACAGCTTACAGAGCTCAGCAGTGATCATCTTGGGCTCGCTGATAACCCTGCTGGCTGTGTATGATCTAAGTTATTTAAGGAAAAAAGAAATGTGGAGTAAGATCACTAATGAGTAATACTCTGGGGAAATTAATCTTCTTGGTTAGTAGCTCTTAATTAAAAATACCCACAGCACAAGTGGCTATAACTAGAAATACTTGAAACCTAATTAGGTGTAGCCCATCTGCCCATCCCCATAAAGTGCACTGTGTCTTTATTTATGGGGACAAGTTCTTCATGCACCATCAACATCAATTAAATGTAAAACCGGTTGCAATAAATACCTTTGGTGTCATTGGTTTGACAGGTACAGAATTTGGGAAAGCAGCAGGAGGTGATGCTGGTTTCACTGCACAATTCCCAAATGTGCTTCCAGACCTTGAGAAGAACTTGGGAGAAGCTTTGTCTTGTATTTTGGAGACTGAAATGAAACTTGCATTTGGAAACCTGTGGATGGAGGTGGTTTCTTATATCATCTTGCTTGATATTTTGATTATAGAGAGGTTGAAATGTCCTTGATATTTTAGTGCTGTTAATACCTGTGCCAAGCTTAGCCCAAGTCATCCAGGTCCCTCATATAAACAGTTCACTCACAGGGAACAGCTCAGTGTTCAATTCTGATGTTTCATTTTATAGCAGGATTATCCTGTTTGACTGCTAATGTGCAACATGTGTGGCATTTTAATAGAATTTTAATGACCCACCAACAGGAGTGCTGGTTTCTCAGTGTGAACTTTCAGAGTTCTTTGTATTAGTGGCACTAAAACCCTATTTCATCTTTCTTAGTCAGGTTAAATCCCTGTGCTGTAAATACATCCTGCAGGAAATCGTTCTGTCGTGTTCTGTATGATACTGAGGCACTTCTTGCTGGCATTTCTTCCCACCAGAGCAGATGTGGATAAAACAGTTGACAGCTGAATTGATTCCAGTGCAGACACAGAGTGGCAGGGGTGTTAGTGAGAACCTCCAAACACTCTCACAAAAGTGTTGTTTGCAGGAGATAAGTACCCACGCACAAGGCACTTTCAAATCGTCCATGCTTTGCTTTTGATTCTGTTTTGTAGCTGGTGGGGGGTTGTTAGAAGTTTGAATTCATTGCAGATAAAAATCCCCCAAAATGGTGGGGTGGCTGTTGTTTCACAAACTACCCTGATTACCTGCTGAGCTTTTAGTCGCTTCTTGATTCACTTAGTTTCTGTTAACATCTCTGTAAACACTGGTTTCACTTGATAGTAATGGATTTCAGGTTTTTGTATGCACATTTTACTTCATGTATAAATAGTCCCAGTGTTTATTTTTACTTTGTAGCTGTACTAGAAAATCAAAGGCATTTTTAGTGCTGTTCTTCTTGTTAGTGTTGGCTTTTTTGCACAAGTAACTCATTAGATCAGTTTTGAGGTAACTCAAGAGTATTTCAGGATTTTTTGAGGAATGGGGACCCAAAAATCGTGAGACTGATTGACAGTGTGTTGCATCTTCATGAGCATCACTGTTTTAACCCATGCTGCTGCTCAACCAAATCTTTCTTTAATAGATAGATCTGCTAGCTCTGAAAGTAGTCTTATTTCTGAGGAATCACTGAGATTCTCCTTCAGCAATCGCAAATCATCCCAGTATTGAAGGACAGAGCAGTTGTGGGATGTATAGGAATGTGTCTAAATGAAAATCAGCCTTTGAATTTATACCATCCTCTCTTCCAGATCCTGTATCTGAAGCCACCATGGACCTTAGTGAACCTGCTGAAGTGCTATAAAAAACACTGGATGGCTGTTTTTGGTTATGTGGTGCCAAGGAGTTTACTTTCAACCATTGAATGTCTGTCTAAACACCTTTATGCAGGTAAAAATCCCCGAGGACATTAATTGTAAATTTTAAAAAGAAGTAAACTGTAAAAAGCTTCCCTGTTCTGGTTTGAGTTACAGAACTGACTGTGTGTATTAATGGTCACCAAAGTCTCTGAATTCTTTTTCAAGAGCAAATAATCCTTTTCCCTCCTTTGCCCCCATGTTACATGTGACCAAATGATCTGCATTTGCCAAATAAATTGTAGAGGAGCAAAGGATATTGAATTTGGTTGATGAGGGCAGGGAGGTTTGTTTCAAAAGAAGCCAACCAAAAAAAAAAAAACAACCTGCAAACCTTCCATTTAAAGATGTCTTTTCCATTAAAGATTCCATTAAAGATGTCTTTGAGCATTTGATTTTGAGGGACAGACCTGTTAAACTCCCCCAGAGGCTGCTGGGCACTGCCCCTCCCCATAGGGTGGTCCTGGCCCCGAGGCTGCCAGAGCTCCAGGAGCGTTTGGCCAGCGCTGCCAGGGATGGACAGGGTGGGGTTGTTGGGGGTCTGGGCAGGGCTGGGGTTGGACTCAGTGATCCCTGAGGGTCCTTTCCAGCTCAGGAGATTCTGTGATTCCGTGGTTCCACCTCTTTTGGGATATTGCTGTTCTGCAGAGTTATCCTACATATGCCAGGTGATCCTCCTGCAAGGTCCCAGGATAAATTTGGAATTCCTGGTTAAGGAGTGAGCAATCTCACCATGTTTCTCTGAGATTGTTTTACCTGGTGCTTCTGAATTCCAAGGCTTTTCGTGTGCTTCAGTTAATCCAGGTATTTGAGTATTAAATTTGCCTGCCAACACTGATAACTCCTAACATTTTTTTTTTCTCCCTCTCACATGAATGTCTAAACATCAGATAAACCGTTAGACTCCTCAACAGTGCGTGTGCTGCTCCAGGAAGCCAAAACGTTGCTCCATGCCTTCAGCTCCAGGTCAGACTACGGCGGTGTCCTGCCCCGGGCTTATGCTGAAGTGACAAAGCTGTGTGAGACCCTCGGGGAGGTAAGGGCAGTTTGGTGTTTGTCCTCCTGGCCCCATCCTCCAGTTGTTCCACGTTCCAAACCTCAGTTAGATTTCTTAATTGTTCCCGTTGTTTCCACTGATAACTCCAGGAAATGTTGCTGGAGTGTTTTCTAAATGAATAGACTCCAACTTTACCTTTCATTTTTATGCAGTGAATATCTGCTGATACCTTTTTTCCCTAATATAAATGTGTTAGTATTGGAAGGGTGACAGAAAACCATTATTCTGTTCTGGTTTTCTATTGAATTTGTAGCTGATGGGCCTTAAAGATGAAACTTGCTGTTTCCCCTTCTGGCATGGGTCCCATATTGCTGTTCTCAGGTGTGTTATTTCAGCTTTCATTGCCTTGGGAGCTGAAGAAGGGACTCCCTTGCACCATGTGGTTTGTGATGGTTAGTGGGGCTTGTCCTGACACCTTTTGTGTTCTGAGAAGTTGGTCTTTGCTCCCAGCTCAGCTCTGAGTTGCTGTGGAGCAAATTTCAGCTGTCTTGGTTTGTGGTTGCTGTCAGTTCTGTACGTAACGGTGTAAAAACTGGAGTAATGAGCATGGATGAAATGTTTGTATTTGTGGGGAAGAAGATAGGTCAGAACAGCTGTAAAGAGTTCTTGGTGTCTTTGGGGAAGGCTGAAGGGGGAAGGAAGAGTGTCGGGGAGAGGAGTGACCTGTGCTGAGACCTCTGTGTGGTGCAGTCAGCCCTGAACACGAGGTTCTGCTGCCACGGGAGTCAGGCTCTGAAAACTTGCCAGGAAGGAATTCCTCCCTGGGAGGGTGGGCAGGCCCTGGCCCAGGGTGCCCAGAGCAGCTGGGGCTGCCCCTGGATCCCTGGCAGTGCCCAAGGCCAGGTTGGACAGGGCTTGGAGCAGCCTGGGACAGTGGGAGGTGTCCCTGCCATGGCAGGGGTGGCACTGGGTGGGCTTTGAGGTCCTTCCAACCCAACCCACTGAGAGAGGCTTTGGATGCAGAGACTGCAATCAAGGGAACTCAGAGAGTTCAGCCTTGCTTTCTTGAGCATTGCTTTAAAAAAATCAGTAGAAGTGCGTAGATTCTGGTTTTCTGAAGTTAGGAACCAAACACATTGATTATTTGTTTGCTGAACTGTTTTATAAGGTGAGGGCAGACAGTGAGCAGGATTTATCAGAAGACATCATGGTTCTTTCAGAAAATGCTGCGTGTGAAAAAATGGAAGCCACGACGCCCAGTCTGCAAAGCACTGAGGAAAAAGAGCTGCATCCCAGCTTCCATGTGGCTCAGGAAAACAGGCATCAGGAAATCTGGTCGGTCCTGGAAGGTGTTTGGAGCACCATGAACTTGTACAGGTACAGCTTGCTGAAGGGGCTCAGAGCTAACACATAACCTTAGCTAACTTTCAAACAAGCACACTTTAGAAATCGTGCTTTTCTTCCCCATAATTAATCTAAATTGAAACCCCCCCCAAAAAAAAAAAAATCACAAAACCTGTCACACAAAAGTTGGGAGTGTGCAGATTGTTGTGTCAGTCTGCTGCTCTGTTTCTGGGCAGCAGCTGAAATAAGTTGCCCTGGAAAATGGTGTTGAAAACCCCACAAGCGTGAGACATCCATGGAAATCTCATATTTATCCGTAAAATAGCATCTAAGGTCTCCATTTTGTTGTGGTTATTTTCTTTCCAAACCCAGTGGAGGTCTACTAGCTTATGCAAAATTCTGTACCCTATTTTAGAACTTGAAAATCCATTTGAAATAGAAAATGTTTTGTTGTTAAGCAAAATCCTTCACTTTAGAAAATGCAGAATCTAGTGATGAATTGCCTTTCTAATGTAAACTCAGAATTGCAGGAAGTTAACCCCTCTTCCATCTAGATGTTTCACCATTGCTTTCATATTGCTATTTTTGAAAAATCTGCTGGAAACTCACTGGGATGCCCTATCTTTTGATCAAATCTGCATGGGTACTTTGTTTCGGTTTTGTTGTCTTATTCTAGAATCTTTTCCATAGAGGGGCTCTGAGGCAGCCAAGCACAAAGGAGCTCCATTTCTGGTGCTCTGTAAGGACTCAGCTGATCAGCAATGATAAATAACTTCAGCAGTGCCATTTCTGCATTGCCATTTGTTCTGAGACTGTTTCAGATAGTGTGCATTTAATGTTGATGAATATTTGACCTTTTTAATAGACAAAATACCAGCAGACGACAGACACTGGGTTTCTCTGAATTCTGAGCTTTTTTATTTACTGCTTTTCTATCTCTTCTTTATTTCTTTTGAATTTCAGCATTGAACTGTTCCAGAAGCTGGACCCCAGTGCAGTGACCGTGGCTGCCAAGGCCTCGTTCGAGGAGGCCTTTCTGGGGCTGCAGAAGCTGTTGGCAGCAGTGAAGGACATCCAGGAGGGCATTGGCAGGTGAGCACTGCAGCTGGGCACAGCACAGGCTCCTGAAGTCACACCAATCTGAAATGGTTCAGCACCAAAGCACTCTTCATTCTGTGTGCTTAGTGACACGATTTTCAGTTCAAATTCTGCTGCAAGGCTACCTTGAACCATTTCTTGGGAGCAAAAGATCATGAAACTGTTGCAGATGTGCGGATCTCTTGTCAGGGATTTTCTCTTTTCTGTGTGGGATTTGTTTTCCAGTGTTTCACCAGCAAGTCACCTCTGCTCAGGTGTAACTAGAGCTATTAATTATTAATGATCCTGATTAATACATTCGTTCTGATGGCAGGAACTTTGAATAATTCAGGGCATTTTTGTTTCAAATGTGAGACCCGCTCAGATGGGGGCAAAGTTCCAATAGAGTGAAGGATATGAAGTTTAGGGACTTTGCTCTTCCCAGTTCTGGAGTGTTTTCCGTGGGTCAAAAGCTGTGTCACAGCCAAAGCAATGACAATCAGCTGTTTAGGAAGGATAATGTTCCCTCTGTCTTCATCGAATCACAGAATCCCAGAGCAGTTTGGGTTGGGAGGGGCCTCAAAGTCCATCCAGTGCCACCCCTGCCATGGCAGGGACACCTCCCACTGTCCCAGGCTGCTCCAAGCCCCAGTGTCCAACCTGGCCTTGGGCACTGCCAGGGATCCAGGGGCAGCCCCAGCTGCTCTGGGCACCCTGGGCCAGGGCCTGCCCACCCTCCGAGGGAGGAATTTTTCCCCAATATCCCATCCAACCCTGCCCTCTGGCAGGGGGAGGCCTATCCCTCCTCCCTTTTTTGAACAGCACAAAAAATTGGAAGTTTCGGGAAGAATGAGGAATCTCCTGTGTACTCTTGACTTAGTCCCCTGTTCACAGCAGTGAAATATAGACCCATTCAAAGAATTGCAGTTTTTCCTTCAAAGATAAATGACCTAAATGTTAGGAAAGTAGAAGCAGAAAAATATGGGTAGAAATGTGAGCTCAAGCAGCTGAGTGCTAGTGGATTCAATTTACTGCTGGTGGGTTTTTTTTCCTCTAAGGAAATTGTTCTAATAAATCAGGTTACTGCTAAACTTTGCTTCTTCGTTCCAATCCTAAAGTTCTTGCAGCAGATCCTGGGGTATCAGTTTATAGATGTGCTGGGTGGGATTTAATGGGAATATGGAATATTCAGGATTTTTGTGTTGCAGAGGTGTTTCATTAAAAATCGCTGTGTTTTTAGTGAAAGCTCCTTACCTCCTGTATTTCTTCGTATGGGAGAGCTCTGTAGAAATAAAAAAATCCTGAAATACGCAGGCTGATGGGTGGAATGGAGCAGTTTTCCTGCACACTTTGGAAATGCCTGCTCTGATGTGTAGGTTTGCAGTAGGTGGCATCGTGGAGCAAGAAATGGGGAGAATTTGCTCCAAACATTCGCTGGTTTGGCCTTGAGTGAAGGGATTTAAAGGAGTTTGAGGCTTCTCAGGAGCTTTTCTGAAGAGTCAGGAGCCAGGTTAATGGCTCATTGGAGTTTTATGAATATTACAGAGTATTAATGCAAAAATTCAGAAGTTTTCATAGAATCAGAATGGTTGGGGTTGGAAGGGACCTTAAAACTCTTCTCATTCCACCCCCTGCCATGGGCAGGGACACCTCACTTTGATTTTGCTCTAAAACTGACCTTGCAGTACCTTTCTTTTTCTTGATTTTTGAAAAAATACCTTTCAGTGACTTAATCTAATGGCACGATTGCAGAAATGGGGGCAATCTGGTAAAAAGTTGGACACTGGAGAAAAAACAGTGAGAAAGTTCTATCTTGAATGTAGGTAACACAGCTTTTAGTGATCAAATACAACTGGTTCTGTGCTGCCTCTGGTCCCCAGAGCAAAGAGAGTAAACATCATGTGAATGTCTGGAAGTTTGACCCATAAATTATATTGAAAGTTCAACTGCATTAAAAGTTGAGATTTTCAGGTTGTTAAAAACAATTAGAGAAGTAGGATGATGCTTTTTGAGATAAATGTAATGAGACCCTTAATCATGAAAAAAAATACTACCCCAATAGCACTACCCCAGCTATCCAGGCTTGATGGCCAGAACACATTAATGACAAATACAAATATGGAAAAGGGAAAAAAAAAAAAGCTTTTGCATTGAAGGTGTCTCAGTAACATCTTTTGGCACCTTCCCCTGTTCTGGTAACTTCTGTCACACCATGCAGGTTTTTCATTTTATCCTGGCTTCTTCCTCTGACAGCTTGGGTAGCAGAGTGGTGTTTATATTGCAAAATTCTGCATGCCAGCAATGTTACAGCCTTCAGCTCTGAAATTAAAAATAATCAGTTTGGTTAGCATATCTAACTCCATACCATTGCTGCTGGTAGGGAGCAAAGGTTCTTAAACCTCTGAAATTTAAGTGTCCGGTAACATTGTGAAACCGTGACATGTTTTTAAAGAATTTAGGATTGAGGATTTCTGAGTGTTCTTGCTGGTGGTTTATATTTGTGTTTGGGTTGGGTATTATTTGGAACCAGTTAATTGGAGCACCTCATTTAAGGTCACTTTTATTAAATCTTTAAAATGAAATATGGATTTGGATTAGCTGATGTTTGCCCTCAGCTAAATAGAACTTGTGATTCCAAGGTTTTATATGCACCCCTAGGGAATTGGACATTGTCTTCATGTTTCCTGCCAAGTTTCTTTTAGATAAGAAATCCTTGTTCATAGAAAAGAAAGAAAATTCAGTCTTTGGTGAATTGATACAGTTATTTCCAGTTGGATTTTTTTCTTTTCATCTGTTGGCTAAGAAAGAATTTTTTTGTTCATATGCCAGCTTTAAAATCACTCACAGCTTACAGCATATACACTTAGATACAGGCCTCCTAAATATTTATACTAATATACTGTCACCTGTAAAAATATTTGTTACTCACTGCATAAGGAGCCTGAATTCTGCTTTTCTAATCTTTTATCTAAATGGAATTTCTCTCGTACTGCCAATGATTTGGAAAGCTGTGCTTTTTAAGGGCTCCATAATCATTTATCAATTAAAAGTGTAATTTCTTCAGATTCCGGTAGTGCAGGGGAGTGTTGCTGCAGCAGAAGTGGCCATTGTAACCCCGCTGGAGCCCCTCGGTGCGGAGCAGGGAGGAATCGTTCATGAGCCCCAGGGAGCTCCAGCCTCCCGTTCCTCATCTCCTGGGCTTCCTCGGTGCTGGGGCAGCGAGGTTAAAGAAGCGGCTGTCAGGGGGCCAGGCTGCCTTTTCTGCCCCTGATCGAGGCCTTTGAGGTGGAGCCCTGCCTTTGTCACCTGGGCAGTGCTCGGGGCCAGCCCTGCCGGCCTGAGCAGTGATGGGGACAGAGAGTGCCCCGGGGTGACCCTGAGCAGTGACAGGGGACACAGCGTCCCCCAGGATGACCCTGAGCAGTGACAGGGGACACAGCATCCCCCGGGGTGACCCTGAGCAGTGACAGGGGACAGAGTGTCCCCCGGGGTGACCCTGAGCAGTGACAGGGGACAGAGCATCCCCCGGGATGACCCTGAGCAGTGACAGGGGACACAGCGTCCCCCGGGGGTGACAGTGCCTTCCACACAGTCCCGGTGAGCTCCCTGCTCCTGTATTCCACACATTCCCAGAGAGCTCCCTGCTCCTGTATTCCACACATTCCCAGAGAGCTCCCTGCTCCTGTATTCCACACAGTCCCAGAGAGCTCCCTGCTCCTGTATTCCACACATTCCCAGAGAGCTCCCTGTTCCTGTATTCCACACAGTCCTGGTGAGCTCCCTGCTCCTGTATTCCACACAGTCCTGGTGAGCTCCCTGCTCCTGTATTCCACACAGTCCTGGTGAGCTCCCTGCTCCTGTATTCCACACAGTCCCAGAGAGCTCCCTGGTCCGTGCCCTCGTGGAGCAGCTGCCAGGCTGGGGACTGCTTGCACTGCCCCCTGGGTTGTGGGCTGCTCTCCTTCCCTTCTCTTGGATAACTTCATTTTCTGGTCCTTTCCAAAGGGGCTTTGCTCCCTCCAGACCTCCTGTGTCCACAAATTAGGAACCACGTCCTCGGCTGCTTCCTATCCCTGCCTGCTTATTATTGTGTCTTACACCTTGTGTTTGGCACCAGATGAGTGACAGGATAGGAGATAAGGAACCTCCGGAGTGGTTTGAGCAGCTCTGTTGTTTTTGAGATAAAATCACCAAGTCTGTTGTCTCCTTTCTCCCTCCTGCCCCCAGGACAGCATTTAACCTCCAACAGGTATCCATAGTCACTCCTTTGTTCTTTCCATGATATTCTCTTTTCCACCTCACATGCTAAATGTTTTCAGAAAGCTCTGTAGAGCCGTACCGGAGTTCTTGGGCTGAAGTTCATAACGTGAGCTGTTGTAGTTTGGTTCTGCAAGGCTGTACTGATGGAAGGGCAAAGCAGTTCCGTGGATTTCCACCCTCTGCTTTTGAACGTGTGGGGAGAGAAGCAGCAGCAGCGGTCAGTGTTGCAGTGGTCACAAGACTGAGGTTCACATGGCTCCTCAGTGTGATGTCAAAGCCCTTTGCTTCATGGATTACTGATTTCGAGGATGTTCTTTGGACGTGGTTCGGCAGTTGAGGCAGGCTTTTTATCACTGAAAAACTTAATGAAAACGAGGGCAGCTTGATTTAGTGAAGAACTAGAAGCAGAGTCAATGCTCATAGAGACAGGTCCAGATTTCCCAGGATGCACCTTCCCTTGAAATGTCCATTTTCCATAGCACAGGGTGGTGGTTACAGGAGATGAACGGAACATGAAGTGATGGAAAGCAGTAGAGAGCAGTGGTGGTGTGAAATCATTGCTCTGCAGACAGGAATGTGGCAGTTTTGTACCCAGGAACATCTCCCCAGGCTGGAGCTGGTATTGCAGCCCCTATTCATCTCCAAACAGCACCAGGCTGCTTTGTGAGTGCTGACCTGCTGGGAATCTGTGGGGGAAGTTAGGGTGCAGGCTCTTCCCTCAGCAGCTTCCCAGAGCTCCGTGTGGAGCGGGGGCTCTTCCCTCAGAACAACAAATCTCTTTTATTTGGAGCTGCTGTAAAACTTGGAGCCAAATGTAAGCCTTTCATTCCACGGTACAAACCCAGAAACAATTGGCATCATCCAGGCAAAGACTGTAAAAGTTTGAGTTACTTGCATGATTATTTATACATTTTATTGGGTTTTTTTCCCAAAGAACTGGAGGCTCAGTGGGTTTGTCCATCCACCTGAGGTCTTGCAGGGATACACCTGAGTATGTTGGCTCCATCCTTCCACTGGAGAGCTCCCCTGGCCAGGTGTCCCACTGGCAGTGGGGTCACCTATTATCTGTGTGTGTGTCCTTGGCACAGCAGAAAAACAGGGATGGACAGATTTTGTCCTGAGATATTGTGATGGCCTTGGGGTGAGGTTATTAACAACACCTTACCTTTCATCTTGTGTCCAGGCGTGCATCCAGGCTGGGGGCGGCAGTCAGGCAGTTTCTGCTGGATGGGAGGGCAGTGATTCCATGAGGAATCAGCCTTTCCCAGGGATGCTTAGCTCCTGATGCTGTGATAGGCAGGGCTGGCACTGCCTGGAGCTGCAGGGGGAATGGGAGCTGCTGGTGGGAATGGGAGCTGCTGGTGGGAATGGAAGCTGCTGGGAGAATGGGAGCTGGTGATGGGAATGGGAGCTGCTGGTGGGAATGGGAGCTGGTGATGGGAATGGGAGCTGCTGGTGGGAATGGGAGCTGGTGGTGGGAATGGGAGCTGGTGATGGGAATGGGGGCTCCTGGTGGGAATGGGAGCTGGTG
>VZTX01023081.1:22715-43636 GCA_013400915.1 Pardalotus punctatus
GTGATGGGAATGGGGGCTCCTGGTGGGAATGGGAGCTGGTGATGGGAATGGGAGCTGTGATGGGAATGGGGGCTCCTGGTGGGAATGGGGGCTCCTGGTGGGAATGGCCGCTGCTGTGCCGTTCCAGCTGCCAGGATTGTTTCCAGGCAGCTCCAGGATTGTTGGCAGCTCCTCCCTGCTGGGATTTTCCTCTGTCAAAGGCGATCCTCGCGGTGCCCAGGGAAGGCTCCGAGGGGTTTTTGGGCAGAGCAGCCAGCTGGGTCCCTTCCTGACTCATAGTTGGCAGGTTTATGGCAAAGATTTTGGGCACTGCTTCTCTGGGGGGGGATGAATGTGTGACTAATTTTTGGTGATAATTCCTATGAAAAATGGTGGGAAAAAGCAGTGGACACTACAGTTACAATAAATTCTGTGCTGTGTCGTCGTCTTCCAGCCTGCTTCAAATACAGGGTCTTTTAACTGGGATTTTTTAACTTATTCTGTTACTTTTGTTTTTTTCAATTCCTAATTAATTCATTTATAAAGGCTTACAGCTTGCAAGAGGAGGGAGAGGAGAGTTTGGGCACTTTCCCATGGGAAAGTGAATAGAACTTTCCCCAAAAGATTTTTTTCTTTTTCCAAGTCCAGTCATTATCTTAATCATAATTTAACTATGTAAGACTCAGTATTTCTAAATATATATATATATAGTGTTATTTGTGTTTTAATGTTGATTTTAAGGTACATTTTGCAGCATTTAGGAGGGTTCTGCTTTTCCTGGTGAATGCAAATGAAGTTTGCACGGAGGTGGAACTGAATTGTATCTGCCTAAATGGACGAGGATAATTAATTTTGTTAAAAACCACCTTCCTCGTGGGATCAGTTTTGGAGCCTTCTGAAAAAGGCTGTCCATCAAGGTGCTTCGTTAAAGCCACCTCTCTCCAGCTGCCACATCCCATTGTCCCTTGGCAATATTGGGTGGGAATTGCTTGTTATTAGAGGTGGCAAAAATGGGAAGTGAATGGTAGCATTTGAGCTGCACGTGGGAATCTGGAGGGAATGAGCTCAAGCTGGAGCCGGGCTGGGAATGTTGTGTGTCCTGGGAGGCTCTGCTGGGCTCCACGTGAGCCCATGGGCCTCGCTGGTGGCACCAAGGGGCTTTCAATTAGTGCTGGGTTTCCTCTCTCCTCATACAGAAGTGGCTCACTAAAACACAGAGGGAATTTTTAATTAGGAAAAGCCTCCAGAAAAGTCCTCATAGAAATAATGAGCTCTTCAATTCTGTTAGAGGAGTGGAAGGGAAAATTCTTCAAAGTTCATAATTTTCTTTTTGTTCAAGTGACTTGTTTTCCCTTGAAGATTTCTGATTTATTTTTTAAATTCTTTCATAGACTGCTTTTCTACTTGCTTTAAAAGCATCCCCAAACTTTTCCTTTTTCAGAATTTTGACCCCAACCAGCAGTTTCCAAGATATTTGGACCCTCTATAATTTCCTCAGAAGACACGAGGTATGACATTTTCTTTAGTGTTTGGTCACTTCACTTGTAGCTTTTATTTCAAGTAGCTCTGAGGTTATGTCTCCTCACCATGTTTCCACTGAGAATTTTGATTCTTTGCTTTTACTTTTTAGTTGGTGAACATAAAGATAGATTTTTGGTTGCATTTCTACTGGTAATTGAGTTGTTTGTGTGATTTTCTGAGCACTCACTTGGTGTAAATGATTTGCTGTTGAGAGTAAAAAGCTTTGAAATGAATGTTTTTAGTAGAATATTTCTCTATTTAATATATTACATGCTTCAGGCTTGCAGTGCTCAGCTATACAGGAAAATAGAACTATTGGGTAAATTAAGAGAGGAGGAAGAGTTATTGAAGGTCTTTTAGATTGGTGCAGAAGTGGTAAGAAAATGGAGCTGGAATTTGTAGATTAGATTTTATTCTAACACACAGGATGACTTTTTGAATGCACTGTCTCAGCTTGACTGCCTGCTAGGGAATGCATGAGCTGTATCTGCTGTTCCTGCTGTATAATTGTAGCAGACAATGGTACTTGATAAATGACTGTATTAATTCTTTCTTCTTTGCTTCAGATCAATAACAGCCTGAAATTCACTGCTGAGGAGCTGTATGAGTGTGTGTCACAGGAGCTGTACAGGTGAGCCGGTTGCTGACCCCATCGGGGGTTTGGGGCAGCTTTTTCACCTGCAGGAACCAAGGTACCATGAGAGGAATCACCTGGGTCAATCAAAAATCCCCGTTTGTAGGAGCAGTGTAAGGGAAGTGAATGGGGGATTTTTTAAATTCCCTTTTTATTTTTTTAATGCCTGATTAACAGAGAGCAGGAGAGGACAGAAATTAAATTGGAGATGAGGCATCAGTGCGTACATGGTGATTTTCAGCTGTTGGAGGTGAGGTGCTGGGCCCTTTTTCCTCTGCCAGTGGTTTCTGGCTCATTTCTTCATGAATTTGTGTCACTGAGGGTTTGTGAATCCAGGCTTTGGGAGGTTTCTGAAATGCCATTGTGGGTTTTTTAAAATAATTGTGAACTGGCTCATAAAGGACAGGGAACTGGTTTTTGCTGTTGTGTGGATCTGAACGAGCTGCCGCTGGCTGGGATCAGCTGAGTGAGAGGAGGGTGAACTGCCCTAAAGCCTTCCCTTGGCCTGCATTGACTCTGGGTCCCTGAATCTTCTGTGAAACTCTGTGTGCAGAGTGCAAGGGCAGGGCTCAAAGCTGTGCTCGGAGGGAGACATTCAGAATTTGTGTCAGTAATCAAAGCCAGTTTAGAAGCTTCACTCCTGCAAGTTGGTGCCTCTAGACTGGCATTGATGCAGCGTAAAGAAAACAGCGTGTGATTTGTGCTCAGCAGAGTAAAACAAGTACTTGGGAGGCTGCTCTGGCAGCCCTCAGGCTGTGCTTGTGGAACTCAGTGATGGGGTTTTTCTTCCTGTTTTGAGGAGCAGCTTTT
Organism: Pardalotus punctatus; assembly: GCA_013400915.1. Taxonomy (NCBI): domain Eukaryota; kingdom Metazoa; phylum Chordata; class Aves; order Passeriformes; family Pardalotidae; genus Pardalotus; species Pardalotus punctatus. The sequence goes on from VZTX01023081.1 coordinate 25,660, forward strand.
AAATGGTCCTTTGAGAAAGAATCCTTCGGAAACCAAAGTTAGGCCGTGTTTATATGTGATCAGGTTGAGATTCCTCTTTTGAAAGGGTCTAAGTCACAAGGGGCTGTAGTCCAGAGCTTGATTTTGGGTGTGAATACAGTCAGGATCTGTCAGTGTATGAAAGGTGGTTTGAACTGAACCTCCAGAATCCCACATCTCCCCCGAAAGTGGATGTCAGTGACCTCTCCTGCTGCTTGTTCCTCTTTACCTGCCCCAGAAGGGAACAGGAGCTCTGCCTGTGGCAGCTGGGGGGTGGCTGTTGTAAGGAGCTCACGTGAAACCCTTGGCTTTAGCAGCTGTAGTGCAAAAGTCCCCGCTGCTCCTTGGGTTTGATGGAAACACCTTTTGGAAAATGTAAGGAATATTGGTAAAGATTGCTATTCCGCCGTACCCTGCTAACCTTTCTGTCCTGTCTCCCAGGGAGAGGCTGGAAGTGGGCTGCTGCCAGCTGGCACAGCTGGAGCAGACCCTGGAGCAGTGCCAGGCATCCGTGCACAGGGAGGCCGAGAGCCGGGGCTGGCTCTGACCCGGGCTCGGGCGGGTGAGCTTCACCTCCTCGGGGGGAGGAGAGGGAAACGCCGGAGGAGCCAAAGCCCTGCCCCCTTTTCTTCAACGGTGCTGGTTTGGCTTGGAGTCGAAGGGAAGAAGTTTCATAGGGATGTTAAATGTCGGGATTTCTGCTGACAATTCTGTTCACTACTCGAATGTTCTGCCCCGAGTGCGGGTGCTGCTGGAGAGCCATGGATAAGCAGGGCTGGGTTGGGGTGCGGCAGCTGTGCTGGGCTGCTCGGGGCATCCAGCGTTCCTGGGAGGAGCCGAGCTGTTGATGGTTGGATAGGAAACCCCTGTTTGTTTTGCTGGTGTTTACAAGTGACAGGTGAGAGAAGGGAACCTGTTGTGTCAGCTGGGGGCTCAGGAGGGCAGGAAGTGGCTGAGAGCAAGGTCAGGAATGAAAGACTGACCCACGGACACAACATGTGTGTCCTGTGCAGTGGAGGCCTGAGAGAGGATGGAGAAGGGGCAGAGGAACAGACTGATGCTCATTTTTCCTTACAGATAAAACAAAACCCCACCCTCATGCGGGCGTTTGTCCCAGACCCCTTTTCAGGCAAAAGGAGTATTCCTCCTTTGTTAAAATGCCTGCTTCATCTTCATTCAGTGGAAATGTGCTAGCAGTGCTCTGGGGGAAACTCTTCATCCTTTCCTTGCCCGATCCTCCTGCAAGGTGGGCCTGGTCCTCCCCTCTCTCCAGGTGCCACCCTTCTGTGGCTGCACTGTTGGTTGCTTTAAGTCCACGCAACTTTCCAAAAGCCATTTTCTAAGGCCTTTAACGCTACCTCTTCTGTGTATGTATTTGTACAGAGATGAGCTGACTGGCAAAGTTCTAAAGTGTCTATTTTGATATTAACTTTTGGATGTATTTGTAAACTCTTGATTGTAAAAATGTAATTTATTGTTCCATTAAACAGTGGTTAATTCTGAGTGGCTCTGTACTGTCCCTGGGGATGAAGTGCAGCACAGTCCTGCCCAGGCCCCCCCAGTGCAGGTTCCCCCAGCAGTGAGCCTGACTCTCCCCTGCAGGGCACGAGGGACATGGGACACTTCACCCCCAGCTCCGTCCTGTGCCTGCACCCATCTGAAATCTCACTTTCAATATCACAGACTCCCGTTCGGACACGGCCTCCCTGAAGAAAAGGACACAGAGCCAGGTCAGGGCACGCCGGCGGTGCGAGGGTTTCCCAAAGGTACCTTTAATGTGTTTGCAGCAGCAGCAAGCAGTCAGTGCTAGTTTTGGCACCCAGAGTTAGATGTGCAGCACTACACATTAGACACCAAGTCATCCCACCCCAACATTTGATCCATAGGAATAGAGAAAGTGAACTAAAACAGGACTATGAGCACATACAAAATCAAGTTATTCGTGTTCTATCACACTTTCAGCTGGTAATATTAGAAAAATAAAACAGGTACTACAACACATTTTCTTTGCCAGCTGGCAAGAGTTTAAAACCCACAAGAACCCCCCTCCCCGAGTTGTTATTGTACAAAGATCAGCTCACCCAGAGTAACAAAACTGCTGTACAGAAAGCACCCTCTGCCTTCTCCTCAAAACCCCTGGAGCCAGAATCCTTCTCCCACCCCAGAAAGTCTCAGCTGTGCCATGTCCAGAACCGTGTGCAGCTCTAAGGAAGGTGGTGCAGACTGACTCACACTACTGCAGCAGAGGCAGAAGCTCACCTGCCGGGGGAATCCACTGTTCCACTTGGGCTCTAGGAACTCCAAGGTTGTCTTCTGTTTCATTAACTACTTATCTGCCACTTGCATTTCAACAGACAAAATACTCTGCTGAGTATATAAAAACTGTTATAAAAAGGCAATTGTAAAAGATAAGGTATTAGCAGAGGCATGTCAGCTTTTTTTTAATAAAAAAAATAGCCATTATATCTATTTAAATAAGGCTTCTTGTTACAGATTGTTCCAGTTACTGAAGGAAACCAAGGCCTGATGAAAGAAAAAAACGTTATCCCCCACAAACCTTACCCTTCCTGCCCCAAGAACACACCTCCAGGAAGTCATCCAATGTGCAAAGTGACAAACACTGGGGGAAGCTCCTGAAATGATATGCCCAGTCTCGATTCTCTTGCATTATCATCAAAATCTTAAAACAAAACCAAAACCTTAAAACAAAGTTCTAAAATACACAAAAACCCCTTCATCTCAATATTCTTTCCAAAACAAATATGTACAGCACATTAATATGCAATATGCAAAAGCTCTGTGTTGCTGTTGGCAACATCTATGCCCTCCCCACCCCTATTCACATGTGTACCTCTACTGAACCACAATTACATCACTAAGCCTGTTAGTTTGAAAAGGGAATTTAATTCACTTAAAACTTGTAAATTTTGGTGTAGGGGCTCCACTCGTTTGACTCTGGATTGTAGACCTCAAGCGTGTTCAAGAACTCATTGCCATCAAAGCCCCCCACTGCATAGATGGTGTTGGCCACGGTGGTGATGCCGGCGTTGCTCCTGGGAGTGGTCATGCTGCCCATCATCTTCCACTCGTTCCTGGCGGGGTCGTACATCTCCACGCAGTTCACCGCGTGCGTGCCATCAAAGCCTCCGCCCACAAAGAGCTTTCCTGGGTGAGAAAGGGAGCCACGGTCACTGCTCGGTGCCAGCTGGCCCTGTGTTCCCAGCAGGAGGCTGGACAGAGCCCCAAGGGACCCGAGCTGTTGTCACAGACCTGGGCCTGGTCATGGTCTGCACCTACCAGAGACCTGCTTTGGGTCTCCTGCTCACGGCAGCTGACAGGAATTTGAGTCAGAGTAAGGGCAAAGGCCAAATTCAAACTGCTGCAGCTCTAGAAGCTGCACGGTGACACTTTGAGAAGAAACAGGTGGGGGTGGATGCCTCCCACCCAAGAGGGTTTTTGGGTTTTTATTAAAACTGAGGTTTAGCCAGGCTCCCACTGTATTGTTCCCTGCTCCAAAAGGAGCACAGCTTTGTATTCTCCTCACATCAGAGCAAACATGGAAGGTTCTGGAAGCCCCACGAGCAGCAGCAGCCCAGCCCTACCGTCACGCACGGCCACGCCGGCGCCGCGCCGCGCCACGTTCATGGGCGCCATCAGGGTCCAGGTGTTGTTCTCGGGGTTGTAGCGCTCCACGCTGTTGAGGCAGTTCCAGGACTCGGCCCCGCCGATGATGTACAGGTACCCCCCCAGCTCACACACGGCCGACTGGTGCCTCCCTGCAACCACAACCAGCACAGTCAGCCACCGACTGCAGCAGCAGCTCAAAGGGACTTCGGTTTGGTGCGGTTTTTGGTTTGGTCAGTTCTGCAATTGCCCTTTTCTCCCCATCCCTCCCCAGCTCCACGGCAAACTTACGGATGTTAAGGGGAGCACAGCTCGTCCAAGCCTTTGTCACGGGATCAAACACATCACAGTTCTTCAGTCCCTTCTGGCCATAGGGATCAGAACCACCCACGATGTACAGCTTTCCGTTCAGGGCGCAGACTCCTGTTGATGCAGGAAAAAATGGTAAGCCAAGAAAGGGCTGAATTTCCTCACCCACAGTCCGGGCGCTGCGGAGGCCTCACCTGCGTTGCAGCGGTTGGTCCGCAGCTCCGGGACAGGGGTCCAGTCGTCAATCTCTGGATCATACATCTCTCCACAGCTCAGGTCATCCGAGTGGCCGTTGGACCCACCCACCACGTACAGCTGCCCCTGCGAGGAACAAACACACCAACGCCCTTCACATCTCAGCAGGCCTCGTTCAGATTGTGAGCACTTGGGTACCCATGGACCTACAGATGAACAACTTCCAGAGCCTTTCTGTGCTCAACCCAGGTGGGACAGTGTCCCACAGGCCCGCTCCCCACCCCACACACCATCAGCACTGCCATCTGGAACCGGGCCCTCGGCGTCCTCATGGGCGCGATGAACGTCCAGGCGTCCTTCTCGGGGTCGTAGCACTCCACGGTGCGCAGGCACTCCTCCCTGTTGTAGCCACCTGCAGGCGAGAGCTCGCTCACCCCACGCTCAGAGCCCAGCGCCCTGGCCCCGTGCCCTGCCATCCCCTGTCTCACCCGCAGCGATGAGCTTGCCCTGCAGCTCGGCCGTGCCCAGCCCCGAGCGCGCGTACTGCATGGGGGACATGGGCTTCTCGATGAGGTCGCTGGGCTGCAGCTCGAAGCTCAGGCTCTTCAACAGGCGCGGGGTGCTCGAGGGCGAGCTCTGCGGGCTGTTGCGGCCGTGCAGGAAGATCACGCACAGCACCCCGTCCAGCACGGCCAGGCACAGGTACGTGTTACCTGCGGAGAACAGCACCGTCACGGTGAGCAGGGACTGAGCTGCACGCCACACGGGCTCTGCTGCTTGTGCCTCGCCCCTTGGCAGCACGGGAACTTCATTTTTTCAGGTTTTTCCAAGTGTTAGAAAAAGTGTTAGTTATTGACAACTATGCTTTAGATACTGAGAGAGTGCTCAAAAGATGCAAGACAGCAACCTAAAGATGTGCTGGGAGAGTCTCCTCGTGCACACAGAGCAAACAGCTCTGGTAATTAACTACACACTGCCAATCTCCTTAGGATTTTCTGGGTAAACGATACACACCATAGGATTTGGGTGGTAAGGAACTGAGATGTACATGATCCCAATTTGGCCCAGGTACATCAGAAGCATCCCAGAAATTACTTGACTTGTATCATCTTGAGTAAGAAAAAACACCTCTGCATTCCTCAGAGACGTGAAGGAAATCCCCAGGGAGCAGTAGGTGGTAGGAACCCAAGACCAGACACATCTGTTACACAAACCCTGCCCCTCTTACTCACTCGAAGTCTTCTCTGAAGCAATGATTTTCCACTCGTGTTTAGGACTCTGAACAGTAGCATTTGGAGAAAGACTTCCAGAGGAGCTGCTACTGATCTGCTTGTGATCATTCTCACGTGGTGGCCTCTTCTGCAAAATCAAAAGGCAGCTACAGAAACCTAGCCAGAGACTAGCGCTCCTTCTACCTCTGCTGCTGAGACACTACGGAGCTACTCCAGAGCACAGTCGCCTACCACCTCCGCAGAGCAGCTGTTATAGCACACCTACAGGTTCAGCAGAACGTCTTGCCTGCCCAGCAACAGTGGCCAAAAACCACCCTGCACTTTCCTCCTGGGACTCACTTCCTCCTGTGGCTGCAGCTTTGTACGGCTGGTACTGGACTCTGCAAAGCCCTGGAAGAAGTGTGCATTCCTAGCAGGATTCACAGATGTAAGGGAAGAGCTACATGCAGCTGGAGAGAACTGAGCTACCACCCAGGAGCCTCACTCCCAAGCTATGCTTCTGGAACCTGAGTTAATTATATAATGCTATTTGGAAGTGAATTAACTATTCTCTTCATTCCCTGAAGACAAATTAATTTCGCCTCAGTTCCTCTCTGTGCTCAGATTAGCTGTTTCTTGGATTTTACTCCCTTGATACTTCCCACTAACAGGAGATTTCTGCTTTCTTTTCATCTCCAATTAAATTTATACTGTAGCTTACATTATTTTGCTCAATTAAAAACCTCAAAATTTCCAGTTTCAGCACCGTTGGCTGGGCTGTTCAGGCTTTTCCTGAAGCACAGGAACTTAACGTGCTGTCTGTTCTGTTCAGCAGCCGAGTTTATGACCACAGTCCCAAGTTTGCGATGCTTGCACAGTTCCCTGGAGCCTGATCTCCATGGAAACTGTCACAAGACTTCTGAAACACATCACCTAACTCAGATAACCTCACACAGAGGAGCTGCAGTGCTAAGCTCAGCTCACCGTGACAATCAGGGCATTTGTGGAGAGCATTTTTCTTACTTCTGAACCTTCATCCAATTAACCACTTTGTCCCTGCCTCAACAGCAACAGAAAATACAATGTTTTGTAATTTAAAAGAGTAAAAGTTACAATTTTTCCAGGATTGGCACATAGGGGGTTTTTTGTGTTGGTTCTCTCAGCTGTTTAGAATGCCTAAAGTTGGTAATCGTTTTTAGCAGAAAGGACTTGTAAAAAAAACGGTGAGAACTCCTGGTCTTATTTCTGAAAATGAACTTTCTGAATGTTCACCTCTCTGCTTCTAAGCATTACAAGTGGTATCCAGAGGTGAACAACTCTGTGGAGGCTTACTAAAAACAATTAAGAAACTGGAAAATTAGCTGGCTTTTCCTCTCTTTTCACTTCTAAAATCCACATCCTGGGACGGACAGTGTTTTACATACACATTAGCTAAAAATTTCCAAAAGGAAACTTTGTATGAGCATGTTCCACCGTTATAAACTATTACAATGTATTTGCTTCAAAATCATGAATTTAAACCATTTGTATAAAGCAACTGATAATTTACATCTGTTAGTCCCTTTTTATTCTTCCTATTTTAGCCTGCGTTGTGCTAAACCACGTGGTTTTCAGGAGCTGAGGATTATACCTGGTTAGAAATGAAAAAAGTAAAAGCCATAGAAAAACACTTCTGAAAAAGCACAGGCGTGATCTGCACTCAGTCAAAGCATCAGAAGAGATCTGACAGCTACACCAGCAGTGCAGCTGAACAAAAGAAGGGGATGCTTGCAGCTGAGGGATCAGAACTGGGATCTGGAATCTTCTTCTGGGCCAGAATTAAACAGACACATTCCCCACTGCAAGTCAAGCACAGTCCGTGTTTCTCTGCAGTCTCTGGATAATTCTACAAGGTCTCAGCTGACTCCCTACGGCTGAGCGTTTGTCTGCCTCTTCTTTCTTCTAACAGCCAGGATTGATTTTGCAGTCAGAATTAGAGCACTCTGTTCTGCACAGGCTGAGAGCCAGCCTGCCAAAGAGGCAGAAGCTGAGAGCACATCATGGCCTGCAGCAGCTTCCAGCCAGACACCTTCTCGTGGTGCTTTGCTCCACTACAGCTACTGCTGCCTTCTCTGCCACACCGGACATCAGGTGTGCTGTGAACTGCTCCAGTCTACCTGGGGTTACCTGAGACTGTCTGCAATTTGTACCTGCACAAACTGAATGTGGTCATCATCACTGCCATACACCTCAGCCTGTCCATCTAGCAGATTTCCATCAAGCAGCTTGTGATCAGCTGAGTAGTACAGCGTTTGCACCTGCAAAAACAACAACAGAACACCCATGTGGCTGCTGTCTCCGTGCTCCTCAGCTACAGGCACATTACCCCAGGCACCACACTGCTCGGCAGCTCATCTCAAGCTCGCACAGTGGCAAAACTAAAAGGAAGCAGATGTCATGGTGGCAATCTTCAAACAGGGGGTGAAGGTTCCTTACTTTCTGAGCTTGAGAGAAATCTTCGTTTTCCACAGGCTTCTGCTGTTTTTCCAGCACAGAAACATTAGACAAGCAAAAGGCACATTAATTTGCAGAGTTACACAAATTCACAGTCTCATGCAAGCATTTTCCTTAACCCTGCACACAAGTTTTCTGCTTTGAAAAATACACACATTTTATCTTCATCAAAAAAGGCCAAGAGAAGCCAACAGTGGACTCTAAAAGAAAGGTATGGGAATGAGGGAAGACAACACAAATTTAAGCTCTGGAAGAAACTGTTGTCCACCACTGAAATCAGATGCAGCTGTTTCAATGAAATGCATCTTAATTTCAACATGATCAAAGCTTTTAAAATGGGTTTCTCCAAGAGGAAATACACACTTAAGAATATATGACAGCATCAACATGTACTTTTGCCTAGACAAGTGTTTCTGGGGATCTTTTGCGTTTGCAATAACAGACTTGGAAAATTCTGACGTTTCATGAGATTTGGTAAAGTCCATTTGCTGAAGCCAATTGAAAATTTTGTCTCCCCACTAATTCTGCCATTAAACACTGCCCAGGCTACATCTACCATTAGTATTCATGAGTAAAGCCATTTAACAACACAAAAGTTTCATAATAATGCATCCTGTAAAGGAGTAAGTAAACACCATTAAATCATCATGATCGCTCTCTGCCCACAGCGGATTTTCTTAGGAGCACTGGGGCAGGACTGCTGCTTCTGTACGTGTCAATACCCTTGAGGCTCTTCTTGGTTCTTCAGCCTTGGTATCCTAGTTTTGTTAATAAACCTATGGGGAGATAAACCAACGGGGAGGAACAACCATTAGAAGCTTTTACCTACTGTGCATTTACAAGCAAAACCTGCAAAGGAAAACATCACCAATCTACGGCAAGTCTCAGTACCACCTCCCCAAACTAAAGCAGATACAGGCCACTCTGAGGCTACTATACAGCAACAGGGAGCAAAAAGGAAAGCGAAGACCAGACTGAACGGTGCATTCAGCTCACCTGAACACCCCCCCAGTTTCTCAGCTTAGGGGTACCTACAGCAAAATTTAAATTCTTTAGGGTCATAGTTAAAGTGAAAAAATAAAAAAAAAGTAAAAAGTAAAAAGGGATCATCCTTCATACTGGCTTTTTTGGTTTTTTTTAAAAAAATAAAAATATGTTTAATCCCATAATCCCATTTTCTTAAAGACTAACCTCCTCCATTAGATCTTCCAGGCTGCCGCCGTTCTCCCAGATGCTGCGCTGTACCCAGTTGATTACCTTTGTGTACAATTTGCCGTTGCTGGGTAGGCCAACATTGTCTTCCAGCATTATTTCAAGCTTGAGGGAGAAGAGGAAAGGATGATTTACTCTCTAGGAATTACCCCAGTACTTGCAGCATGCTGTATTTTATACAGTGAGCACCACTCTCACTTTACCAGAGAGGCAGAAAACACCCCCAAGGAGCTGTCAGCCTATGGAACTAGGAAACACATTTCAATACAATCCCCTTTCACACCTGGAAAGGGTGACAGTGCGTGCTCTCTCCAGTTAAGGTTCGCAGCAGTCCGAGTATTACACAGATCCAGAGCTGTCACGTTGTTGGCAGAAGCTGGCACACCAAGCTTTCCTTTCCCCAAAAGGGGAGGAAATCCTAGCTGTTCCTCAGGCTGCTTTTTGGAAATCCTGTACCAGAAGGAATTCTACAAACTTAAGCTTACCTTTAAGCGTGGGAGCTTGAGGAATTCCTCCTGTTCTGCAATCTCTACAAGGTGTTCCTGAATGTAGCCATCGATCTTGCTCAACAAGCGAGAGTCTCCCATGCAGCTGGCAAAGTTCCGGTACGAGATGCAGCTCTGCACGTCCATCTTGGAGAGCAAATAGTCACCACAAACCTGGCGAGAGAAGAGCTGCAGTTCAGCATACCAGCAGACAGGTTTTGTAAATTTAAATTATCCATCCCAACATACAGCAGCAGCTGTTTTCTAACTGCACAGCGCTGGCTGTCTGCCGCCATCGCCATGCCAGTGCTGTAAAGGGAATGGTGCCTTCCACAGAAACATGCACATCTTAAATGGAAAAGTCAGACACATTTGGGAGCTACTGACATCCACACTGACCCCATGCCTTTCTGCTGAACACCTGTTCAAAGTTCCTTCCCAGTCAGGCGAGCTAACAGTCCCAATTCCCTCATAAAGGGTATCCCCACCTGCAGCCAAGGCTATTTACAAAGGCAAGCTCTACCAAATCTATGTTCAGGAGTGTGTGGATTATTCTTTTTCTGACAGATTTACAGGTTCATTCATGCCCCCAACACAACCAAGCACAGCACCGCTGCCACACATCGAAGGTAAGGAACCAGCCATGATTCAAAGCTGTTTTTCTTACACAGGTGCACAAATACAGAACGTGACTTCAGAGAACCCTCTGGCACCAAGACAGCTCAAGAGGAAGCAACACATACAGCTGGCACCAAATGAATACAGGAACATCTACAGCAGCTTTGTGCTGAGCACTTCTTCCACAGAATCATCAGGATTTGGCTCACTAACACCAAAAGGCACAATGCTGTCAGCCTGAGACAGCAGAATGATCTTCCAGAAGAGCTAAGAACTGTACCTGCTTAACCCTCTCCATCTTCAACTTCTTTGCTGCAGAGTATACATCTTTCACCAGCTCTTTATCAGCTTTTAACCTATTAAAGACAGACAATTCTCTTTATTACTCTGATTTTTTCAAACAGAAGTTTACCCTCTCTCTAGTTACTGCGAGAACTACTTACTGAGCAGTATAGGCATAATTCAACAGAACTTCAACAGCTTCTGGGTTGAGATCATCGAATTTCACATGGGAAACCCCATGGCAGTCGCTGTCAGTGTTGAAGATTTCAAACAGGTAGGGACTGCAGCACGCCAGCACGGCTCGGTGCGCCAGCATCTCGTGGCCACACACCTTTATGGAAAACACAAACAAGAAACCCACATGCTGGTGAGGGTTTCTTGTAATTACCTTTTTATTTTCACCAAACAGGCTGGGGCAGGGCACAGGTACCTGGAGGCGGACGTCGCAGAACTGCCCGCTCTTCCGTAAGGCGTTGAGTTTGGCAACAGACGACTCGATGAAGTTCTCATCCTCAAACATCAAATATCCGTTGGGAATCATTTTGGTGTTGGCCTGGCTGCACACACAGTGGATAAAGGTCACAGGTACAGCATTCTGCTTTGGCACAGCACTACTATCAACACACTGTTTGCAAACAAACACGCAGCGGGAATTAATGGATTCATGATTTTCAGGGAGTGAGGCCACAACTTTTAATGCATCCACATCACTTCAGCAGGTACTGGGTTCAAAGCCATGGGCTGAGCCTGTGCCAGCTCTGTGGGAGCAAGCTGGGAGCCACTGGATTACACAGACTCCCCTCTCTAATGATCTTTTTCGGTAGATCCCTCCCCAGATATCATTATTTATCACCCCTTTCCACTCCCTATCACCCTGGGCCAGAGGCATTTTTTGCAGACACAAAACCCAGCTACACTGAAAAAAAAACCTGAGAATTTAAAGTAGCTAGTGAAGAAGAATAGATAAATATTTTCTGTTTAATTTTATGAGTAATGACTCAATATTTTAGAGCAGCTGGAAGTCGGGAAAGAACATTATGACCCAAAACAGACAGAACTGAATAAATTCTGAACAACAATCACGTATTTTAAGTCATCTCAAAGTTAGAACAACTTCCTCTGAAGACCTCAGCCATACACAAACATACCACCTAAGGGAAATCAGTCCAAGACTGGAAAAATAACTTCAGGAAACTCAACTTTTTTATCTGGAAGCTATTTGATAGATCCTTTAATTGATTCCTTTTTAGTTAACCACTTTCCAAATAGGATGCTAATTAAGAATACTAAACTATTAACCTGAGGTGACCTAATTAATTTGAAATAGTAATTAAAAAAAAAGAAAATCAGATTTGAAAGTTTGAGCTGCTAACATACAGAGAAGCTAATCTCAAAAATCTCAGAGGAAAGTGTATGTGGGATTCTATTGATGTTACCAGCAACAATTTGTATTTCCATCTCAAGTTTAAGAAAATTCTGAAGATCAACTAAGTAAGAAAACCCCAAACCAGAAAAAGTGAATTGCAAAAATCAGTAACAAAAATAGCAAGGCGCCCACAAAGTAATTCTAGTGTTAATCCATCTATTTTAAATTCACTTACTACTGCAAGTATTCAACCCTAAACTGGCAAATATAATCTTACAAATATCCATTTGTTGTGTTCTATTAAAAACAGGACACCAAGATTTTAAATGTACGTAATTTCAGCAGGAGCAGTAACTACTGTATACAGAGTTTATGGTACAACTTACCTAGCAAATATATAACTGTAAATTTAAAATAGCCCAATGGTATTACTGTGCTAGAACAGAGCACTTGAGTTTTGGTGTCTCCTGACAGGGAAGATTTTGTTGAAATGCAAAAGCAGACGTGTGTTTACAGCTGCAATATGGATTCCAGAACTATCAGGCTTGAAGATGATGTAATAAAGTCCTTAGGAGCTATAGACATGAATTTCTTCTGTGATAATCATGCATCATAACCTGCAATAAAGGAGAAGGTATCAAGTAAGGACAACAGATAGTGCTGCCACGTATTTCACATAAAACTTGATTCACTCTCCTGACCCAAACAAACAAGTTTTTCTTCACAAACAAGCTGTTTTTCACAAAAAGCAAACAGCCTGAATAATTCCATATTGACACCAATATGTCCTCATGCCTAATAAGAGATCAACCACATCATTGTTATACCCCCAGAGATAAGAAAAAGGCTAAATTAGTGCTTAGAGAAAAAGTTAGAAGAGCTGAATGTCAATTTTAGCCAGTCCCTTACCACCTCTGCCCTTCAGCACATCCTATTATCGTTATTGCCTGCACAAGTAACTCACACATAACACAACAAAAATGACTGCATTTGCTAAAAGAACTGGGTCCACAAGCCTCCTACCTTTGGCTTTTCTCGTGCTCATCTACTTATAGCCTTCTTCTACCGAATGCCTAAAATTGTCTGAAGATGGATTAAGGACATGTCTGAAATGACTGGGCATGTCTCCAGTCTCCGTTACTTCCAGAAAGATTTAGAAAGTCAGGAACCACTATCCAGAGACAGCTTTCCTCGGTGAGAAGTCTCTGCTACGCTGTTAACAGACTCTGCCGGGTTCTGGTCCAGCTCTGCACCAGCAGGGCAGACTGGGGTCCCTTTGCTGGGAATTCACGTGCTGGTGGGCTCTTTATGCCGGGATTTTCCAGGGAGGAGAGCAGAGGAGGAGGAGCAGCAGCAGCAGTGGGAAGGGAACACACAACAAACACTCCCTCTGGAACTTTCCATGACCCTGATGCCACTTCAGGAAAACATCAATCACTCCAGTTCCAACACTATATTTGTATCTACAGAATAAATGCCACATTGGGAACTGGGTTTCCTAAAAATAGGTACAGCTCATTTCTCCTTTTCAGAACCTAGAAGTGCCCTCCTTTGCAGGGAGGAGCACCCTGTGACCCTGGTGGGTGTACAGTGCCCTGTCCCGGGTGACTGGCAGAGGCAGCACCTGCCGGGTGCCGGGGCAGCCTGGCAGCTCCAGCGGGAAGAGGCTGATTCCAGGGAGCGGCAGGGGGCATCATCCTGCCACACAGCGCTGCACGGGACACCGCTCCCATCCCTCCCCACGGCCGGGCACACCGAATATTGCAGCCCCAGAGAGCCGTGTGAGCACCGGCTGAGCAGAGTGGACACCGGCTGTGCAGAGCGGACACCGGCTGAGCTGAGTGGACACCGGCTGAGCTGAGTGGACACCGGCTGAGCAGAGTGGACACCGGCTGTGCAGAGTGGACACCGGCTGAGCAGAGTGGACACCGGCTGAGCTGAGGGGACACCGGCTGAGCTGAGTGGACACCGGCTGAGCACAGTGGACACGGGCTGTGTTCGGCTGCTGGAGCAGGCACAGCCACGCGAGCCCCGCGATGCTGGGGCGCTGCAGGAGCAGCACCCCAGGACACAACACACTGCAACACCAGCGAGCTGTGCTGGGAAAGACATCTCACACAATCAGGGTATACTCTTTGTAATCCTACAGTCACGTTATGAAGCTGACGCCAAGCTCTATTTAACAAATATTGTTTAATTAGGCATTTAGCGGTCGACACTTCTCCCGTCGGTACCACTGCCATAATGACAACAATTTTTAAAGCAAGCAAACTTCTCAAAAACAGAACCCCACAGCCTGATGTCCACAAAGATTCACTGCAACCAAAACATTTTGAGTTACAGGACAGCTAGTCAAACAATTCCCACTAAATCCCACACCTAGCCTCAGTCAGTTTACATCTCCAGGCATGTTTTGTCACATTCTGCTGTAACACATCAGTTTTATTTCAAATGTTCTAACTCTGCCCAAGGTACTCGCTTGGGACCTTGAAGACCTAAGAAGGTCATCCAAAATAGTTCTGGATTGAAATGGAAAGTCTTTTAAAGTCCTCCTTTGTGCTTGACACTGACCCCATGCAGATGCATTTACACCCCTACTGGTATTGTTCACATTCCTAGGTACTCAGATTGGACATCTTAATTACTGCCACAGAGTTTCAATGCTGTTGTGCGTGTCATGGCTAATATTATTACGTAAGCCAGAATTAAACAGCACAAGAAGATTCACTATTTTCCATATTTTGGTTTGAAGTACTACTGCCACAACACAACCCAAACTATCAGCCAAAATTCACTCAAAGACAAGAACACTGCCTTTTCTGCATTAAAGGTTATAAACAGGTACTGCAAACAGACTCTTTCCTTTAAATCATTTTTTAAAATCAAAATCACTTTGTCATTACCTTCCCCCACCCTTGCTTATATTGCCCTTTATCTCTGCACATCAAGAACTCTGTGGCTTTTTTTATAATTATGCAGTATTTTGAATTTTTTTAAGCCAAGTGAGATATTCCCAGATCACTGTCAGCCAGGTAAAGCCTGTTGCCTTTAACACGATGACTGTTCCATCTCCATCCAAATGCGCTTCTTTAAACACATTAAAGCTACACAATTATCATCCCAGAACGGGAACAACACATTCCATTTGAGAAAACTCCTACTCGAGATCAGCTATTCCCTGCGTTTACTTTTAAAACGATGCAACACAAAAAGAGTTGACTGTAAACTGAATTTTTGCTGAGGTTTTAACAGTAAGGCTTGGTGCTGGTGTTGGGGCTGGAGACCCCCTTGGATCAAGAGCCCGTCACACTGGGCTCGGACAGGCCTGAAGCCATGGAACATCCACGTGGCGTGTGCTGGCTGTTCCCAAGCACAGCAATTCCAAGACTCAAATGTCTGCCCAGTTACTCCATTTAAACACAACTTTGTTGTAATAACTGTGTTTCCCAAACAGCTCATGCTGTGCACAGACTGAAATTCTCCCCTGCAGCGTGTGTGTGTCACCATACGACAGTCACAGCTCAGAATGCACTCAGAGCCAGCTGCACATCCTGACTTCCAGAAGAGAGATTCCCCCCTTTAAACTCCTCTATTTCACTGCATCTCCGTGTAAAGGTACATTTAAGAAGACTCACCCAAATACCAATGACACTGAGACACTAGGAACCCCAGGCTGCCCTAGGCCTCTCCCCGCGAGCCTCTGGCAGGAGCTGCGCTCTTGGGTGACCACAAAGACAACAAGCCCAGAGGCAGAAGTCACCTTGCCCATGACCCAACAACACGGGCAGTATCTGCTGTACTCTCATCTTTAGCACAGCCCACTTTTCAGGTGCGCTATTTGCTCTGTGCCAATTTTGCACAAACATTTTAGTCAAATTCAGGTATTCTTCACCTCACAAGTAAAGCACTAACTGGGGGGAGATAACTTTTTAATCTTCTAAAGTCAATACTTGCTGATATAATGACAGACACTTGATTGACACTCGTGAAACAAAAATGGAATTTAACACCCAGCCGGTGCTTGCTGGCTTGTGACAGACAGCGCAGCTCAGAAGGAATGTAGGTCACACCTATGACTGCTCATAGTCCAACTACCTGTATCAGAAGATAAAAACAAACGTCCTCAAAGCATTTCTTTCATACATTAGTGCTTATTTAGGGTAAAAACACATAATATTTTCATGTCTGAGTCTGCATTTGGACAAAACACCACAGACCAAGACATTTACCGACATACTTTATACCACTAAATAGGATCAACCTCTTTACACCAGTGATCTAAAGTAAGATCCGGAATTTGAAACAATTTTCTTTTGCTTATTCACTTTTCCGTTGTTTTCCACTAAAGATTTAGTCACACTGATAACTATGACTTGTTGACAAAATTGTTCTGTTTCACTGCACATCAACCTCAGTTGTGCTCCCACCGCAACAGTGAGGAGAGAGGAAGGGAAGAGGGAATGTTTGCTATCACTGGTTAGGAACTGAAGGGGAAGGACAGAGTACTGTGGACATTTTCCAAAATCTCCTACATGCAGCCCCAGAAGATGCAATACTTGGACTGTCCTCTATGGAAAGCAAGCCTAGTGAGCTCTTCCAAACACATTTATGCATGCAGACTTAAAAAATTTATAAGCAGCAGGCTCCATGCTTGAATGTTGCTCCTGTTCCAGCGACAACCCTCAGCTCTAACACCCCTGCTGCCCATTTAGCACCGGCTTCCAGGACTGGCCTCCCACACTTCTGAGCCCTAGCACTGCTCATTAGTTCCCTCTCCACACTGGTCCTGCCTTTCCTCTCCTTTCCCACTTTAGCTGCTGCCACAGTCTGTATCTACATCTCTTTTTCACCCTTCTGCCTCACATCCACTCTTCTAAAATCTGAGTTCTTTTCTCCCCTTTCCCCACCCCCTGGGTTTATTTTTTCTACCAACACACACTTCCCACAGTCCTCCAAACATCTGTCACACAACCAAATTTGTGATTTTTGTTTGTGTGTCCTCCTTGTCTTCCACCCCCATTCTGGGCAGTTTTCTTTCTTTCTTATCATCTCCTGTTCCTTAAGAATTCAAGCTGAGGAAAAAAAAAATTAGACCTAATTACAGCAGCTAACATACAGCTTCCTAACTGGAAAGTATTCCCTGACTGTTGCATCCTGTGCTCCAGGAGTCAGGCTTGGGGCTACAAAATCCGCTTTCTAAAATTAAACCAATCTCACCATCAAAGCACCACATCCTGCTTGGTTTCTTACTTTCTAGCTCGCTGACAGAAGAGAATAAATGTGGTGTCTACACACCCATCACTGGAAACAACAAAAAAAAGAGTCCTCCCTTCACAAACCACACAAATAAGGAGAGACATGAGACTCTATTTCCATTAGTCTATCACCACTCATCTTCTTAGGAAATAACTCGGATGCTTCGCCTCTCACTGTCAAACTTTCTTCTACCCTGCATGAAATCATAACCAATTCAGGTTTTATTCTCTGTGAGAATGCTGGGTGAAGGAACAGCAAAAGTGCCAATGCAAAGGCATTTTCTACGTTGAAGCACCCCTGAAAAATTCTAAAAAGCTCTGGAAATTGGTGCATGCAGGCAGAAAATACTGTACACCTCCCCAACCACTCCCAAAAAACCCCCAAAAAACAGAACCAGAACCAAAACCAAACCACCCCGGTCACTGACCCTCATCAGCTTTCCCCAGAAGCACTAATGTGGGCTGACATCCACCGTTTTTGCTGTATTATCTCTTATCTCCCGCTTCCTACAACTGCTATAGATGACAGGGAGGATCATGACATTGGCAACCCGCTGTCAGCACACGCTGCTCATCCCGGAGCCGCTATTTCCTTCCAAGTCCAGGATTCCCGCGGTTCTCTCTTTTTTTTCCCCCCACTCACACCAAGGGTTTGGGACGGGGCCGCTCCGCGGCCGCAGCGTGGCGGGCACGGGCAGCGCTGACCCCGGCCCTGCCCCTGAACGCGTGGGGAACACGGGAGTCCCCGGCCGGGGGCTCCGCACCCCCCGGCCGCCGGGCCCGCCCGTTCCCCCGGCACGGAGGGAGCGGCCTCACGCCCTTCAGGCCATGCGGGCAGCTCCGCGGCCCAAGAAAACGGGCCCCGGACGGGCAGCAAAGCGCCGCGGGGCCGCAGGGGCTCCGGTGCCC